>BQNB010095969.1:9302-25737 GCA_026074375.1 Tanacetum coccineum
AAACCAAGTATTATCAGCCTCTCATCAGATGTTAGTTTCGGAAGTTAAGAGTAGTAAACTCTTCTTTACGACCTTAGATATGCACTAAAAAAACTGTAATCTAATGACACTTAAAAGTGTCACCAAGTCAAAAAAGTGTCACTTAAAAAGTGTAATAAAATGTATTAAAAATGTCACTAAAAAGTTTATTTGCTTCTCTCACATTTAAAAAAGCGTAGTTACAAGTCCAGATAAAAGTCTATTTACATTGACACAAAAAGTGTGAGTACATTTTTTTTTGTGACACATATTGTTTATAAAAGTGTCATTAAATCTCAAAATCTTATGTTTTTGCCCACACTTTTTAAAAATGTCATTAAATAGTTACGTTTAATAAGATTTTTTTTTTGTCATTAGAAATATGTCACTAAACATCTATTTCCTTGTAGTGATGTATAAAAAAAGAGCAAAAGGGCACTTTATTTATTTAACAAAAAAACTACGACACTTATATTATGGGCCAATACCTGTGAAAATATCAAACTAATACCTGTGTTTGGGTTGGGCTTGAAAAACTATACCATGCACTTGTATATATACTTGTATAAATGAAACCCTACATACATGGAGATAGTTATGTCTGATGTTGTCGAAGAGATACTCTCAAGATTGCTTGTAAAGGATCTTCTCCGATGCAAAAGCGTTTGTAAGTCATGGTATTCTTTGATATCAAGTCCTTCTTTTGTTAAATCTCATTGTAAATTTATGTGCAACAAAGAGGACATTAATACAAGAAGGATCGCTATGATTCCTCCAGAATTGTGTTCCTATAACATCTGGCGTATGGAAGGTTCTTCCAATGGCCTTGTATGCATATCATATATAGGGTACAAAGTTCGAATTATTGTAACCAATCCTTTGACTAGAGAGTTTAGAGAACTTGCACTGCCACCAGACCTTCCTGAAGATCCGGCTGGATGTTGTGCGTATGCGCGATGTTTGGGGATTGGTTATGATTCATCCATAGATGATTACAAAGTTGTTGCCGCCATATGCACTCATTTTGGTAGGGTACTTGTTCATATATTATCTTTGAAATCAAATATTTGGAAACTTTTTGGACACATCAATTATAGATCTCGGGAAGACACGCCTGGTATCTTATTCAATGGGGCACTTCACTGGTTTTGGTTTGATGCTACATATCCTGGGTACGAAAAGGTATTAATTGTGTCTTTCGATTTAGCTAAAGAGGAATTTATAGATATTCCCCAACCTGATGACACGAGATACGTTTGGAGTAATTGTAGCACATTAGGGATTATCGAAGGCCGTCTATGCATATTTTGTAAACAAGGAATTGGTTGTTTCGATAAACACAACTGGAGCATTTGGGCTATGAAAAGCTACAATGGCAAACCGTCTTGGGAACTGTTGCCAATCGCAAGTTATATGCTTAAGGACAGTAATCAGTATAGGATAACGCCGCCACCAATTTACTTTTGTGATGATAATTTACAGTTGTCTAGGAGTGAGGAATATATGTCATCTCCTATCTTTGTGCAAACCCTTGTATCTCCTTATGTTAATAATAATAATGGGGGACCAAGCCATACAAAGAATAACAAGAGCACTGTTAATACTGGTAGACCAAGGGATGCAAAGAATAGCGAGAGCACTGTTAGTAATGGGAGATCAAGTCATGCAAAGAATAACAAGAGCAATGACTCATGGAAGCGGATTGGAATTTGTAAGGTGCGTTCTAGTTATTTTAACAAATTTTGTGTCTAATCAGTCAGATTTTGCAAAGGGAATTTGACAGGTTACGCCTCATAAGAGCCCCTCTCTCAAATAAAGCCTTCATAAGTGCTCTCTTTTTATAACTGCGCTCCCGTTATGGGTATTTTCGGAACATTTGTTGCACGTTGAAAAATGGAGCGTGGTTATAAAAAAATGCACATATGAAGTCTCTTTTTGAGAGAGGGTACATTATGACGCTTGTGCTGTAAAGCTTCCCATTGTAAATCGATCTTAGTTGAGCAAGTTAGTTTCTTATCATTTTACTATATTTGCTTCGCTAAGGTTGTTGAACAAGAGCGTCGGCTGCTTATGAAGAGGCGATTATTAGGAATCTAATAAATTTTCCAAACACATAGGAATAAGTCTTTCGAATGTACACCTGGGAATCAACAACACAAAAACTTTGTTAAAATGTTTTCCCTTTCTTTAGCCGACTTGGGACTTAATTGTCTGTTATTCTACCCATTGTACCCAATTTGGAATTCGTTATTTATTTCTTCTTTTTTAACATCCCGTATTCAATTGCAGGAAAAGAGAGAGCTTGAGGAAGAGGAGAAAGAGGAGTGGAACAAACACATACAAGAACGGGCCTGTTTATCTTCAACATATTTTACCTGTTTTAGAAGGTTCAATAAGTTTGCCCTGTTTAGTTTAATTTTAAGTTTTGTGTTTTTTAAACTATTTATGTCCAACTCAATAGTCATTTCAAACTGATATGTTGATCATCTGATTACTAAAGTCCTTTTATACTTCTAAAAATGTTACGTGTGAGTGAAAGTCTAATAATCCCTGATATTGAGTTAGCACATGCAGTTTTAAATAATGATGATATCATGAAAAATTTCTTGAGTTGAATAGTTTCACAAACGTGTGTCTAACCCTGTATCAGTTTGGAAGTGGACACTATGTTTAATAAGTAAATAACATGACAAATCAACATAGATGGTAAGTTCAACGCAATCATATGAAAACGGGTCAATTCGGGCTTTTCTTTACAAAATGGGTCAACTGTGAAAACTTTGAAATTAGCATAAATCTCTTGACTCTTTATTGGAAGTTTTCAACCCGAGATTCGACCACCAGAGTCTCGTATATAGTCCTAAATATATTAAATTGCCATTGACGCATTGTCATGCATAAATGGGACATGAAATAACCCATATAAGGGAAAATTTTCGTTCCCTTCATCTTACCTTAAATGTAAATCTTGCAAAATCATACTCTTCTGGATACAATTCGGACTAGGATTAAGCCGGAGAAAATACGTCATAGGCAAAAGACATAAATGATGTCAAGACGTTCCAACCACAAAATGTCGTTTAGCAAAGCTACTTCTTGAATAAAACTGGATCCATTTGTTTAGTAGGCAGGCTTGATAATAGCAAAGGTGTGCTTACGCTTTGATCTTGTGTGCAACCTGCAAATACCAACATTTGACGCCATGCCAATAAATAGACGAAAACTGAAAAGAGGAAATAGCAAACATTTTCAACAAACAACAGCATTCGTTGTGACATTTAAACAATACAGTTATCATGCTATAGAAACAAAATCCGTAATTTCAATAACCCTAGCCGTTGTCTCTTCCGATCAAAATCCGTAATTTCAGGTACGTGCTTATTGAAAACTGCTTATTATAAGCAGATTAGCTAATTCAATAAGCTCAAAACACTTCAACCTGTTTATACATTGTATAGCTTAAAAATTAAGCAATCTTTTGATATGATACAACATATGTTTAGGGGGTGATGCTTATCAGATGGGCTTATGCGTTTATAAGCTCATAAGCCCAAAAAAATAAGCTTATGAAATTAGCATTTCCCAATCTGCTTAGGGAGTTTTGTTTAAGCTTATATGTGGGCTTACGAGCTTATTTGATTTCGGCTTATATTTCATAAGCCCCAATTATCTGGCTTATTTTGAGACTTGTTATAGTATAAGTTTATTATGATATGATAAACTTATATAAGCCCATAAGTCTCAATATAAGCCAGAAAATCAGGGCTTATGTTATATATGCCAAAATCAAATAAGCTCATAAGCCCACATATAAGCCGAAATTAACACCTCCTTAATGTAAACTGCTTATTTTGCCTATTATTAGCTAACGCAATTTAGATTATCATGGGCTGTTTGTCTAAGCTTATTTAATTATTGAAAATCTGATAAGCTCATTAGCCCAATCAGCTGCGCTAATCCAGTTAAGTTTAGGAGCTTATAAGCTCGTAAGCCTAAAAAATACAAGCTTAGGAACTTACAAATTTTTTTTATAAGCTCATAAGCCCATTCAATAAGCTTAGACAAACACCCCCTTAAGTCAAATGAGGTTTTATGTTACTGACTGAGATGTTGTTTCTGTGACAGGCTTCATATATGAACCTGAAGTTGATTTAAGGAAAATTCCGATAATCATCGTAACGAAACATGGATAAGGTTTATTCACTTTTCACTTTATCGTATGTTAATTGGTTTAAACAACTTGCAACGTTTTGATACTTGTATTTGGTGACCTGTAGCAGCTAAAGACAAGGAAATTAAATCTCGCAAAGAGAAACGCAAAGAAGCTCGAAAAGAGAAGAATAAGAAAAAACACGAGTCATTGATCCAATTTAAAGTATGAAAGTTTCTTGCTTTGATTATATAGCTGGCATATGGCTTATTTGGTTTTGGGCTTATGTTTCATAAGCTCACTTTTTGCGGCTCATTTTGAAACTTTTCTGCTTATATAAGTTTGTTATGTCATAATAAGCTTATATAAGCCAACAAGTTTCAAAATAATCCACAAATAAACCATATGTCGGCTATATAAGCTGAAACAAACACCCCCTAAAAATGTGTAGTACTGACAAAGGTTTTGTACTTACGTGATTTTCTGTGTTGATTTATAGCAATATCAAAAAGCAAAAAAGAAAAGCAACAATAAGAAGACAGAAAAGGTGCAAAAGAATACTCGAATTCCAGAAGAGACGGAATCTTTACCAAAACTTGACGAGTTTGTAGATATTGAAAGCCGTAAAGATGATATTTCTGCTGACGAGGATTTACGCCTAGAAAGAAAACTCGCTAAGAAACTTAAGTTGAAAAATAAAAAGTCAGATGAAGAAGATGACGTTTCTAGAAATACTAGCAAGTCACATAAGAAAAAGAAACGGACTGTATCGTTTAGAGATGATGATGAGACGAAAAAAGAGAAAACAAAATTTGAAAAGTATTTGGAATTAGAAACGCGGACGGATGTCGCTTCTGCAAAGGAGGATCTTGATTTAGAAAAAAGACTTGCGAAGAGGCTTAAAGTGAAAAAAGGGAAATTAGGTGGAGACGAAGATGACCTTAACATGTTATTACCGGGATTCTCATCTGGCTTTGATTCTTTGGATGAAGCTTCTGACGAAAATATTAAGAAAAAGGTTTCAAAGAAGAAACGAAAGAAGAACTTAGAACAAAAAGTGGATCCTGAAATTACAAGTGATGACGTCGCTGAAGAACTTGAACCTGAAAATGAAACGACAAGTGTTGCAGACATGGATTCTGAAAATAATATTGCGCAAGTACCCGTAACGGAAAAACAAGTAAAATATGTGCCACCTCATCTAAGATCTAAGGCGAGAAATGAATCAGAAGAATTTTCTCAAGTTCGTAAACGTGTGCGCGGTATGCAGAATATAGTTGTGAATTAATATGGTTACCTCATTGTTTTCTTGATGATACATTAAAGCTCATTGATTTCATGTTTATTCTCGACTTTTATGCAGGTCTTTTAAACAGACTGGGTGAATCGAACGTGGAAGGAATTGCAGGGGAAATGTCGACAATCTTACAGGTCATCTTTTTAATCTTAAGTCTTAAGAAGAACCATGTAGTTAACTGATCATTGTTTTGTTGGCCTGATGGAGTCGAATGATGATTTATAAACAGTGCAAGTTTGATAGAAATGGGCAGGTCGGACGGGTTGGGTAACAGGACAAAACTAGTTTCTGTTGAAAGTTGAAACAGGTCATTATATAGTATGTATTGAAACGGGCCGGATTTGCGTTGATTATGTTTGCAATTACATTTTAATGCAATAATAGTCTACACACTTGAAAAAGTTGTTTTAGGAGGTTGTACGCTGTATGATATTACAATACTTGAATAAGCTGGCTAAAATTTTAGACTCATTAGAGATAAAACACAACCTAAATTGACCCATTAGTAAGCAATTGGGTCAAAATTGCTACCTTTAGAAATCAGTACAAGTTACCTCATCCAATGATCAGGAAACAGAAGCAAAGCGTTGAATACGGAATATAAGTTAATTACACTATGTCTCTTGTATAACATAAGGTTATTATTTACCTTCGGGTTTTCCCAAGGGCAGGGGTATGATCTGTCTACATTCCACCTCCCCCATACCCTGCTTAGGCGGGATTGGGTATCGTTGTTGCTGTATTTCACCATCATAGTTCGAAGGATCTATCTTAGAACTAAGATCAACTCTCATTTTCATTAATATATTATTTGCAGTCTATTAGCCGTAGTGATGGCACTCAAATTATTAGTGAAGAAATATTGACATCATGCTCAAGTGGACCTCGTGGTAATGAACAGTTGAGTCCATCGATGCCACTTTTACAATCCCTCTTCATCTTTCCCTTTAGTCTTTCTTGACAAAGATACATGTTTATCCTCAGGTATGCTGCGGTTTTTGCTTCTTTAGTTTCTGGTTTGGCTTGCTTGGTTGGGATCGACTTTGGTGCAAAACTGCTTGCTTCACTTGCAAAGTGTTTTGAGGTTCGTTGATGTTCCTGATGTATCTTTTTTTATGTGAAAGACAAGTCCTTTTTTTCTTTTTAACAAAAAACCAGATTATAGTTTCATAAGCAACAAGCAATCCACCGTCTTTATTTATAAACAATTATTATGTATATATTAGGATGAGTACGAGAAAGAAGACAATCTATCCTTGAGGAACCTTACTCTTCTTCTCTCTTATTTATACATATTTGGAGTTTGCTCAAGGTTCGAACACTTATATTTTCTAATTCATATTGACACCATGGTCTCGTTCTGTATGTCTTATTAACTCTTTAATAATGCTTTTCAGTGACCTAATATATGATTTCATGATGATGCTGAGCTCACGGCTGACGGAGGTTGATGTTTCCACCATCTTGACAGTTCTTAATTGTAAGATTCGCAACCATGCAATGATCTTTTTTGTTGTCATTAAAGGTGGAAAAATGGACTTTTTTATGTAAATAGTATAATTTTAGTACGGGTTGACCTGAAACGCTAGCGTCTATTTTGATAACACAGAGTTATATGGTTTCACTAATGATCGTATATATGAAATACATAGATTAGTAGGTTCAATGCGTTAATAGATGCACTTTGGTCGACTCTCGACTCGTTTGACCCTTTAGGTCGTCTGAGATACACTGCTTTATTGATTCATCATCATGTATTACTTTGCCGATAGGTTCTGGGATGAGATTGAGGAGTGACGACCCAGCCACCATGAAAGGTTTTATCGTTAGCATCCAGAACAAGGTGACAGAACTGAAAGCCTGTGGAGATAGTCAGGGAAACTCGAGGAGTAAAAGAGTATGCATTCTGTATTTACACATTCTCGTTTCTGCTCAGTTTTAGCTTCTCTTTTAACTTTGTTTTCTTCACGTGTGGCAGATGGAGTTCATGCTTGAAACCATATTTGACATCAAGAACAACAAAAAGAAAGCTAAAGAGGATACATTACAGCATACCCGCATCAAGAAATGGCTTCAAAAGGTCATTATAACAGATTATTTTCTCGGATTTTAATAAAACATTGCTTATATTTTGTTTAACTTACGACTTGCAGTTGTAGAGTAGAAAGTATATAGTTTTTCGTGATTGAAATTGGAGCAAGAAATGAGAAAAACAAGCGCCCGCCCTCGGGGTAAGTAGACCCCCCCCTCGCCCCCTCCGCCCCCCCCGCCAAAAGTCGGACCCCCTCCGCCGCCCCCGCCCCCCCCCGAGGCAAATGAGAGATGCAACCCCCCCCCCCCCTGAACCGCTCCCCCACCACAAGGGGATTGGAGTAGGGGTGGATTAAACCCCCCCCCCCCGCTCTGGGTAGTAGTGAGAGGAAAAGGGAGAAGGTTAAGGAGTGTGATAGGAGAGAAACCCCCCCCCCCCGCTCCCCCCGCCTTTGCGCCCCCCCCGTAGGGAAATACCGCCGCCCTCCTTCCCCCCCCCCCCATGGGTATAACCCGATGAAAAATAAATAAATATCTACCCCCCCCCCCTCCCCCCCCTCCCCCTCCCCCCGCCCCCCCCCTCTCCCCCCCCTCTTTCCCACGCCCGCCCGCCACCGCCCCCCCCCCCCCCCCCCCCTCCCGCGCCCCCTTCTCATCCCCCCCCCCCCCCCCCGGACCTCCCCCGCCCCCCCTCCCCCCATCCCCTCCTCCCCTCCGCCCCTGCCCCCGACCCCTCCCCCCACTGCTGCTCACGCCCTCCCACGCCCCGCCTCCTCTCCCAGCCCCTAAGATGAAGGAGGGGGAATGAGACCCCCCCTCCCCCTGCTTTCCCCCCCCCCGACCACCCCCCCTCCCGCAGGAAAGGGAGAAGGTGGGAAGACCCCCGTCCCTGCCTCCCCCCGCGGGCCCGGGACGGGGGACAAAACCAATGAAGAAACCCCCCCCCCCCCCGCCCCCCTTCCCGCTCGAGCCCCCCCCCCCTCCCCACCCCCCCCCCCCCCCCCCCCCCCCCCTGAGGTGGGGGCACTGGCTTCAAAAGGTCATTATAACAGATTATTTTCTCGGATTTTAATAAAACATTGCTTATACTTTTGTTTAACTTACGCTTGCAGTTGAGAGTAGAAAGTATATTAGTTCGGGGATTGAAATGGAGCAAACTTCTCGACCCTGACAAGAAAGGTCAATGGTGGTTATCCGGAGATATGCTATTGTCTGCTACTGACAATATCAATAATGTTGCAAGAAAGATTGATAGAGAGAGCTCTGAAGCTCAGAAAATGCTTCAACTCGCTGCTGGACAAAGAATGAACACAGATGCCAGACGAGCAATCTTTTGTATAATAATGAGCGGGGAGGATTATATTGATGCTTTTGAAAAACTCTTGAGGTTGGAATTGCAAGGAAAACAGGTATCTATACTTCTTTTTTTATATACGTAATAATTTTTGAACAAAATACGTAACATACTTTATTAATTCTTGGTATCGCTCAAATACGTTCAAAATTGTCAATATCGCTAACTTTCTAAGTGAATCGACTAAAAGCCCTTGTGTTCTTCCTCTTTGAATTTGTTCTTGAGTTGACATTTAATTTTTGTACAAATTGCATAATCTTTCCAGATTCCGGCCAATTTCTAGATTCCGGCCACCTGATTTCGTTACACCTATCGTTTGAGTCCATTAAATCAAATTATAAGCCAATCAACGTCCTTTCCAAAGCAATCTTAATTAATAACATAATAATCACAAAATATTAAACGAATAAATCATTTCCCATCAATATTACCCATTCGAAACCCTAACTTTGATCATCCCGCAATTTGAAGCTCCTAATCAACAGCTTTTGACGGGTTTTCCAACAATTTCCGGAGCTGTTGATGCCTTTGCTCCGATTTCCGTACACCTCTCCACTTGTTAATTGCCGCCGTACAAAGAACTGTTTCAAATTTGATTATTCGATTAGGCTTTTAATAGTCAATCATTTACATGAAATTAATGGTTAGATGCATTACTTCCTGCACCGAGTAAACACAAAAGGGGTAGAAGCTTTGTTTTGGTATCTTCTCCGGTTGACATTTTGATACGCTGCAATTGTGATTTTTGTATTTACGTATTGTATCCAATGTTGTATTTACATAGTTTACGTTATTTGATAAAATTTGAATGTATTTTAGCGATACTGATGACAATTAATAAAGTACATTACATATTTTGGTAAATCACAGAAACTATGTTACGTGTTTTCAGCCTTCACCCTTTATATTACAAGTGAAAAATTAGGCAGGTGGGGGTGGGATGGGTAAACGGTTAAATTGGTTCTTTTTTTTTTGGTTTTTCAAAATGGGTTGGGTTGGCCCAAACTACTGATTTTTTTTCCAAATATACAGTAAATTAATATCAAGTCTTTATACTAATATATGCATTAAAAATACACTTTAGAATGCTTTTGATCCTTTGGACTCATTTTGTGGTTAGCCTTGTTAACGAAATATATTAATCTTTTGTTATCGTTTTTGTATGATATTGTAGGATAGAGAGATCATGCGAGTCCTTGTGGAATGCTCTCTGCAAGAGAAAGTATTCAACAAATACTATTGTGTTTTGGCTTCAAAGTTATGCGGTCATGATAAGAACCACAAGTTCACGTTACAGGTATTTCATTACGAAGTTAACGTTATGCAATGGTTCAAATAGGTAGAATGCTAATCCTTCACAAAAATGGAAACGGGAGAACGTTGACGAGGTGAAAAGCTGCTGAGTTTCTACAAAGTCTTAAAACTCATGAATTGTTTTATTGAAAAAAAATGATGATGATTTGAGCAAGCAATAAAAGGGCGACCCACCCTATCACCCGTTTTGACGCATATTAAAAAAAATTACCCGTTTCCACCCATTGCCCACATGCTTTTTTTTGGCCACCTACAGCATTGGTTTGTCATTTTGAATGAGGACCGAACAACTTTTAAAGACTAGACCATATTGATGCAAAATATAATTAAATAAGATTATTTTGTTTTGTATTCAGTACTGCATATGGGATCACTATACCGAACTAGAATCAATGCCATTAATCAGATCAATGCACCTAGCAAAACTCGTAGCAGAAATGGTGTCCTCTTTTACACTCTCCTTAGCAGCATTGAAAAAAGCGGATTTACACGACACCACTCAACTCACTTCTAGAAAAATTATGCATTTCAAGATCTTTTTCGAGGCTGTTTTTGAGTGTGCAGATAATGTGATTTGGAACATATTTAAAGCAGCCATATGCTGGTTCAGACAATATGAATATCCCCCTTAAGAACCAGGAATCAAGTATTTTTATAGAGAGTTATGATCGGCTGGCAACAAAAAATTTGGCTGAAAGTACAAAATCTCGCCAAAAATGCCTTAAGAGCGTTGTGAAGGAAGAAGACCCATACTGCTGAAGTGCTTTAGCTTTGAATACGATTTGAAATGTCAATGCTTGCAATAAGTTTTGTAGCTAGGGTTTCAGATTACTTTCATTTCTTATTTTTCTTCTGTTTTATGTAATTGATGCCGGAGTAAGTTTTATAAGTAAGTTTATGTACAAAGAACTGTTTCAAATTTGATTATTCGATTAGGCTTTTAATAGTCAATCATTTACATGAAATTAATGGTTAGATGCATTACTTCCTGCACCGAGTAAACACAAAAGGGGTAGAAGCTTTGTTTTGGTATCTTCTCCGGTTGACATTTTGATACGCTGCAATTGTGATTTTTGTATTTACGTATTGTATCCAATGTTGTATTTACATAGTTTACGTTATTTGATAAAATTTGAATGTATTTTAGCGATACTGATGACAATTAATAAAGTACATTACATATTTTGGTAAATCACAGAAACTATGTTACGTGTTTTCAGCCTTCACCCTTTATATTCAACAGTGCGAAAAATTAGCAGGTGGGTTGGGATGGTAAACGGTAAATTTTCTTTTTTTTTTTACTGAGTTTTTGGTTTTTCAAAATGGGTAGGGTTGGCCCAAACTACTGATTTTTTTTCCAAATATACAGTAAATTAATATCAAGTCTTTATACTAATATATGCATTAAAAATACACTTTAGAATGCTTTTGATCCTTTGGACTCATTTTGTGGTTAGCCTTGTTAACGAAATATGTTAATCTTTTGTTATCGTTTTTGTATGATATTGTAGGATAGAGAGATCATGCGAGTCCTTGTGGAATGCTCTCTGCAAGAGAAAGTATTCAACAAATACTATTGTGTTTTGGCTTCAAAGTTATGCGGTCATGATAAGAACCACAAGTTCACGTTACAGGTATTTCATTACGAAGTTAACGTTATGCAATGGTTCAAATAGGTAGAATGCTAATCCTTCACAAAAATGGAAACGGGAGAACGTTGGCGAGGTGAAAAGCTGCTGAGTTTCTACAAAGTCTTAAAACTCATGAATTGTTTTATTGAAAAAAAACGATGATGATTTGAGCAAGAAAAAAAACCGTTTTGACGCATATTAAATTTTTTTTCCCGTTTCCACCCATTGCCCACATGCTTTTTTTTGGCCACCTTCAACATTGGTTTGTCATTTTGAATGAGGACCGAACAACTTTTAAAGACTAGACCATATTGATGCAAAATATTAATTAAATTTTATTGACAAGATTATTTTGTTTTGTATTCAGTACTGCATATGGGATCACTATACCGAACTAGAATCAATGCCATTAATCAGATCAATGCATCTAGCAAAACTCGTAGCAGAAATGGTGTCCTCTTTTACACTCTCCTTAGCAGCATTGAAAAAAGCGGATTTACACGACACCACTCAACTCACTTCTCTAGAAAAATTAATTCATTTCAGATCTTTTCGATGCTGTTTTTGAGTGTGCAAGAAATGTGATTGGAACCATATTTAAGCGCATAGCTGGTTCAGAACAATATAAACCCTTAGAACTCGGAAATCAGTTTTTATAGAGGAGTTATAGGTTCTGGCTGGCAACAAAAAAGTTTCTGGAAGTCAAAAGTCGCCAAAAAAGGCCCTTAAGAGCGTTAAGGAAAAGACCCATTCGCTTAAGTGCTTTAGCTTTGAATACATTTGATATGTCAAAGTGCTTGCAAAAAGTTTTGTAGCTAGGGTTGAATCTTTTTCAGTTTCTTTATTTTTCTTCTGTTTTATGGTAATTGATGCCGGAGTAAGTTTATAAGTAAGTTTATGAGATCTAAGAGTCTATTGTTTTGTACATGTGAACTGGGTTATCATATCGGTTTTGAGAAAGACTTGTATTCTTTTCAAGTACGTTGAACACTGATTTCAACGTTGCCCTGCCAACGCTGAAGAAATAGCGTAGATAGGGCACCGGTTCAGTGCCAGCTTTATGCATAACTTTGGTATATGGCTATACCGAGAGCGACTCTCATCTTATATTTTGGTATACGACTATACCGAGAGCGACTCTATCTTTATATATTCGCAGAAAAATGTCAACTTTTGTATTTGATTATACTCAAATCTCAGTTGATACTACGTCGTTTTCATATGGGTTTAGCATGCCAATTTTCAGAGCCCAAAAAATATTATCCAGCCCAAGTGGTACTCATACTTATAGTCCATAAAACTTTGTCCGGTGTTGGTGACTCTTTGTCTTCTTCTACCAAAAAAAATATTTGTCACGATCTTATTATAAATATACACAATTACGGACAAAAACGAAGTCGTTTTGACTTCGGGCCACTTTGCTACAGTAACGGGCTCTCATTTTGAGCCAGCCCGATTTTAGTTTTTTTTTTTTTTAATTATTTTGTTTTTGTTAATTTTTTTAAAAAATTTATATGCACAAAGTAGGAGGAAAAAAAAATATTACAAAAGTTTCGATTTATTCAGATAAAAAAAATACCCGCGGAAACATCTTCGATACCTAATAACTTTAAAATAATCGATATGGTCACAAACGTACAACCCATTATATTAAAAAAAACCCATATAGCAAAAAAAAAAACACTTTAAACATGAGGGCCCCCAAACAATTAAGCCTATAAAAAAGAAATTATACTAAATATATTACATATTTGTCGACAAACTAGCCTAAAATTCGCATAAAATGTGGCCCAAAATCTGGCCCAAAGTAAAAAAAAAAAAACTAGCCCAAAATTAGCCTGAAATCTGGCCCAAAGTAAAAAAAATACAAAACGGTCCCTCAACTTTTAACTATTTACGATTTTCTTACACAAAAAATCCCGTAAAAAATTAACAAAAAAACACGTCAAGTTTTTATTGTTCACAACTTTTTTACATTCATCGGCAAAAAAAAAAAGATATCGAACCGTCCCAAAAAAAGAAAATATTCGGGAAAAAATTAACCCGTCCCAACGCAAAAAAAAATTCCCGAATCGTACAAAAAAAGGAAATATCCGGGAAAAAATTAGCCAAAAAAATTGGCCCAAAGTAAAAAAAAATACAAAACGGACCCTCACCTTTTAACTATTTACGATTTTCTTACACAAAAATTCCCGTAAAAAAATTTACAAAACCGTCCCAAAAAAAGAAAATATTAGCCTGTCCCAACGAATTTTTTTTCTTCCCCGAATCATACCAACAAATAAAATATTAAAAATTAGCCCCGCCATAACGCATCGCCCAAAAAAAAACCCCCGAAACGTAAAAAAAAAGTTATTCGGGAAAAAATTAGCCCCGCCGCAACGCACGGGTTCTTTTGCTTGTTCGACATAAAATACCGACTTTAACTTGGCTTTATTTAGTCACTGCGTTTCTTTTTAGATCTCTGGATCGTTAGAAAGAAAGTTTTGTAACTTGTTCAAGCCATACATAAACCTATTTTGTTAAGTTTTAAATGAAAAGCAATAGTCTTACCTTCTTAAAATTACTGGACAAAAAGAACATAAGCCATGTTCTTTGTGCATCGACTTTAACTTAACTTTATTTAGTTATTGCGTTTCTTTTTAGATCTCTGGATCGTGAAAAGATAGTTTTGTAACTTGTTTGAGTCATGTAGTCATTTCTTATGGCTCGAACAAAACATAAACCTATTTTATTAAGTTTTACCGTCTTAAAATTATTGTCTACAGATAAGATAAACAGAAGTTACGTTCTTTGTGTCTCGATTTTTCTCCAAACTTGAGAAACAATTAGACTCAACGAAAAGTGAAGGATTTAGGTCAACTGTATTGGAACTTTTTTTTTATTTATTGATTTGACCTTTAGTTTTATTCTTTGTTCTTTGAATCATTGGTTTGACTTTTATTTATTATTGGTTTGATTTTTATTTTTTAATCCAAATTTCTAATAAGATTTACGTCATATTTCTTCCTTGTTAAGTACGAGTAGATAACTTCAACTTTCTTTTCAATCAACTAGGCGAGCGCTTATTTTATTTTTTTGAACGGCAATTGTGACTACATGGCCTTGGCCCAGAAGGCGTAGCGAGCCCACATAATCAAGTTGGGTCCAGCCCAGAAGGCAATAGCACCCTTCCCTTTATGCACGCGGGAGGAAACCCTTATCGTCCTAGACAAGACTCGAACTTGAGACCTTGCCCAGGAGGGTAAAACCTCCATACCATTAGATTAGAGGCCCGTTGGTAACTAGGCGAGCGCTTATAGTTGTGGTATTTTGATTAACTGTGGTTTGTAATGTTTGTACATGTACATATAACGTAAAATAATCAAACTGTAATTTAAAAAGTTGTCATACTTATTTTTTACTTTTCTTGGTGATGATATCATTAAGATAACTATTTTATTAATGCACCATTGTTTGATTTTTTTATGTGGAAAAGTAAACAAAATATTGAAATTCAAGTTTTGAAGTGATATTTCAAAAAATTGAACATTACTCATTTTCAGGTTTTTAAGTTTAAAAAAAACATTTTTCATTTATATGCATTAAAGATATGATTTGGGATTAAGAATTTTGTATCGTGAATTTATATCTTTTAATTTGTGAAAATTTGTCAGTACAATAAAATAATCTATATTAATTAACATTTTGGGATGGCTAGAGAAAGGGTCTCAACATTGTCACTGGATATATATCGGTTAAGCTGCCTATATACATCTGAATTGTAAAAAAACTTAGCATTTACCGATAGAACACCACATTTTGTCTAATAAGTTAATGAATTGATCATCGGTTGTATAAGCAGTAGAGTAGCGAAAAGAAGTAGCAGTAAGCATTACAAAGAAGCAGTTGTTTGTTTTAATTAAGCGTTTGGTAACATTAAAAAAAAATAGGAATCTTAATTGCTTGTTTCTAAACGAATGTGACACCGGAAAGACATGACTCAAGGACGGCGAGAAGATCTGCAGTTGACAGCGGCATACGTCCACCCACAACGACCTTAGTCGCGCTCATCTCTTCATTTAACAGGGTTTGTCTTTCGTGTAACAACATTGTCACCCTATCAGGTCAATATCGTTCCCCCTCTTATTTATTTTAAAATACATTTTCACCGCTCTTGGAATTTCACATGTCATTGGTTTCATAGTTAAGATGAATATGGTCGTCGCTTTTATGGTTCAGGAGGCGTGGTTCAAGGGCTATGATTCAGGAGCCGTGGTTCAGAGGTTGTGGTTAGGATGGTGGTAGGTTTATCCAGCATCAGCCATCGGGAATGAAACGCTTACAGGTCTGTTGCAGATTTTATTAACTTGGTATAGTGTTTCATATGTACATACAATGTGTATTATAATAAACAAGCAAAGATATTCGTGCGTTGCTGCGGGGATTAATTTTTCACGCGTTGTTGCAGGGCGTTAATTTTTTATTATTATTTTTTTTTTGTTTTTTCGCTCGTTTTTTTTATGTTTAATAGTGTAAGTTTATTTTTTCCTGCGCGTTACTGAGCGGCGTTAATTTTCCGCGCGTTGTTGCGTGTCATTAATTCTTTTTTTTCCTTTAATTTTGTGCGAGTTTATTTTGTCGGTCTCATATTTAATAGT
>BQNB010095970.1:0-25737 GCA_026074375.1 Tanacetum coccineum
TGTTTCTGACATACGTAAATTTGGCCCAAACTAAAAAAAAATCACCGACCCAAACTGAAAAAAAACTTTACAAAACGAGTTTTTATCTATTTTCGACTTTCTATAATAAACTTTATTTATTAAAAAAGCGTACTGCCCCCGCCGCAACGCGCGGGTTAAATTCCAACTCGTTAATTAACATGGATGTAACATAACTTAAAAAACGATTTGGTTTGAAATTTGTTGGTCTTATCGTCTCTTTTGTTGTCCACTTTAAACTTTTGGATATAAAATTCTCTATACTTGTAAAACATGATGTACTTAATCGACCAAAAACCAAGCAGGGCGATAAAAAAAATAGAGTAAAAAAGAGGTTGATAGATGCTTTTACAAGTTATCGTTTTATTTTTCTTATGGATATAACTATAATATGCGCGCAAAAAAAAGTGATGGTTAGTGCATTATGCATGGTTACATTTGATCGGCGCCTATTTCTTGTTGCTAGAAAGGACGGGTTTTGTTTTTTATATGTTCATTGAATTTTTGTACTGGGTTTGTGTATTAATTCAGTATGATGATTCTTAAAATTTGATGTTTAAGATGTGAGAGTCATAAAAGAAAGTAAATGAGAAAAATGTAAAAATACATGAAGTAACACCCTTTTAATTTTTTTAGCTTAAACCATCATACCTAATGCTATTGACTTATTGAGTGCAAAGATCCTCTCATGTTCAAAATGAACATGAGAGAGTAATGTTGAGGTTATTGTGAGAGGGAGAAAAAAAATGGGCTATGCTTATAAGAATTTTATTATATATTCTTGTTGTTTGGACTCTCGTTTTATTCTTTATTTTTTACGGTTTTTTTACTAATAGCATGCTTTTTACGTTTTTTTATCCCAAATGGGCACTTATCGTCATTTGACAGTGACTATATAAAAAATGGCTTGAGAACTTTTTCAACTTATGTTACTCTTCTTGGATAGATTTCATTGTGGGAACCCTAACTTATTAGCAAAACCAAGTTCACACAATGAGCATGTATCCTATTGACATTTAAGGAGGGTCACTAGAGAGGGTTCAGATTGAATCATGACCTGTTTCTCTAAAGCTTTTCTTCACTGTTGAACTAAATGTCTTGCTGGCCTGAGTAGTTATTAATGAGGGCAATTTAGTACGAGTTGGTTCATTCTGTTGAGTGCTAACTGCCTAAGTAACATTACTTACATAACCCCAAAAGTGCCAGAGACAGCTATGTCAGCATTTTTTTTTTTGAACGAGGCGATTTACTTTGAACACAAATCTACAAGGAGCTAGATTACAAAACAATAAGGTAAGGATTTTTTAGCCACTCGTTCCAACCGAACAAAGCTTTAGACCTAGATTTACACCAATGAAAGGAACTAGAAATGACATTATCAAAGATCATCGACTTCACAGGAGTTATTTCGTCAAAAAGGATCTTGTTTCGATGATTCCAAACATACCACCAAAGAGTTGTTATAGGTGGTCCACAAACGCCCTTACCATCAAAATATGATGATTATGTGTCATGCTTTGTTGGAGAGAGAGAGCGAGAGAGATAGGAGAGGAGAGCGGAGAATGGTGGTTGTTGTAGGACCGATTCCTTAAAAATCGAGTTTGTTAATACTTAATAGGTTCATGTTATTGTCGATATATTAGCCTTGTTTCGTTCTGCTAAATATTTTGTCTTTCAATCTAATTTTTGTTATCAACATTTGTGTGCATATTTTAAAGATACACATACAATAATAGTTACATATGTTTGGAAAGACGTATATGGTTGGAAGGTCACAAAAAGGCATGGAAGGTTGTGGGTTCTTTACATTGTTTTTTTTTCATCATCTTCCTGTTCATACCCCCTTGTCGGCACTCATATTCATTGTCTTCTTTTAACTTCTTACAAAACACTATCACGTTTTCCTTGACTATGTTTTTCCAAAATAACGTAAAACTTGATTCGTTTATTGCTTGACAAAAACTACACAATCACTCAACATTGCTATGTAATCAAACAATTTAAAATTTTACAAAGAAATATACTTTCTTTTTAGTAACGATAGTTTTCGACCTTTTGTTCAAATAATTTACGGGATTTGAGCACACCGTTACACAGACTCAAATCGGGTGAAACACTCACTTTTCAGTTAGAGTTGTTTGCCCATAGTAGGAGTTTGTTAACTTGGATAATTCTCATGCCTCATTCATTATCATTAAGTTATAATATATACTTTATATGGCTTGGATAAAGAAATAGATAAATGTACTAACCATATATCAATAATAAACACTCTAAATTAGCTAATAATAAAATATGTTAATACACTCTCACTGTTGGAGCGGGAGGTCTTCGGGCGTTCAAATTTGAGGAAAACTCGAAAATTAAAGCTCTTAAAATGCTTATTGGTAGAGATATTAGCATACTGAAACTGCGAAGAAACATGAAAAACACAAACTTATCCATAAGCCATAAAATCACGAACAATATTTACTCAAGCTACTTACCACTAGCCGACCTAAGCTGTTAAATATGATTTTGTTGGATAGAAACGTAAAATGTACACATTTTTTTAAAGTGATTGTGGAAGTCCCGTTTTAAGAAAAAGTGTATACGGTTGTCAACATACATTTAAAGGGAGTTTGTGTAAGCTGATTAACTTGAGCTTATACACTCAACTATGTTATAAGTCAAATTTGATATTTTATCTGTTTCAAAATAAGTGTTCAGTTTTACTTTTTGCAGTCTTTTCTGTTCAACTTCAACCTTAATTATTTGTTTTTGTGTTATGTAATACTTGATGCAAAATATATAAATGAACTAGGTTTTATATGTATCTTTCATTGGTACAATTTTCATCAAGTATTATACAACACGAAAAAAGAATATTTAAGATTAAAGTAAAACAAAAAAGACTTCAAAAAATCAAATTGAACACTTACTTTTAGACATATGTAATAAGATCAAATGCACCAAAGATTAGCTTATTGACTTTTTATATTAAATTAAGGTAGTCTAGGGGAGACTTTATTAGTACTCTCTCCGTTTCCATAATTATAGTTTATTGTTGACTTTCGAGGTCTTAATTTTGCAACTTTGACTTTAATTGTTATATAAAATTTGATGCAAAATATATGAATAGTTTGCGTTTTAAATATATTTTACATCGGTATAGTTTTCATCAAGTATTATAAAACACAAACAAAATAATTTAAAATTAAAGGTTAAAAATAAAGATTTCGAAAGTGAACAGTGAACTATAATTATGAGACGAATAGAGTATCCGAAAAGCAAATATGCCTCTCTCACAATTCAACATTATTTTTGCCATTATTTTAAGTTCGTATACACTTGAATCATTTTGCTCTCTAGTGCACTTTAGATGACTTGTGGTCTTTTTGGCTCATCTCATGTTTGGCTAAGGTTTTATATTTTTTATCCTTGTCCGTTCATAATTAAAAACATAAAGCCTCCTTTTATATGGTAAGGTGCTCTATACAATGGCATATTTGTTATCGATCTTAATGTATGCTACCAATTATGTTACTTTACTTTTGTAAAAGTATTTAATTAATTAATATTAATCACTAGTTCAAATTATCCGACGCATTGACAGTGAAAAAAAAAACATTGAGATTTTGGTCATGTTTGGTGTAGTTGGGATTGGAGCGGTAACTTTTAGGAGGTGAGTTTGAAATTTTAATTTTTTAAAAACAACTTATAAAAATATAGCTTATAATTAATTTTCCGTTTGTTGATCCTCCTATCTAATTTCACGTTTATAAGTTATAAACGTAAAATTAGATAGGAGGACATTCAAGCAAAGATGGTAATAAGTATTATTTTGTGTTTCACACCTTTTGCGTTCTATCTTATCAGCTTTTGAACATACTACTTTACTTAGGGGAGGAGTTAATACTCTAACTTATCAAATGCATAAATTGTTACTATTATATTACAACTATAAGAAAACATGTATTTTTTTAACATATTAGTGGACTAATTGAAAAAGACATATATTTGCGTGACACAAAATTTCAGGACGATATTCATTTATGAGAAATCAGAATTTTTAACAAAAATTTACACCAGGCGGCAAACATCCATCGGTTTCTCGTGAACCCCCGAGAACCACCGAGAACCCCCTAAGTCCGCCCCGAACCTTACCTTCACATTTTAGCTGTAATGGTCACCATATGACCAACCACATTACTTTATACAAACAAAACTCACAATGTAACTCTTACACTATCACAAACAACAACAAAAAATAATAATAATGGGTACTTCTTTAAGTGAATTGCTTCACCCACCCAACTCAAAATTCGTCAATTACCTATTATCAACCTCACCTCCGTAATCGTATCATCGTCCTTCACATTCACTTCACTTCACTTCACTTATTTTTCTGTGACTCCATTACACCCCACATTATATTATAAGCTAACTTTTGTTAAAAGCTCTACGTCAAACACAACAAAATTGCCAATTAGAAATTAAATTTCTTTTTTAAAGTTTAGAAATAGTTATTGGATTTTATTGAAATAGACAAATTAAATTGGGCCGTTCAAAAACATTTTAATAAGGGCGTTATGGACCCTTAACTACAAAAACCGGTTGTTTCTTGCGTAAGCAAATTTAGTTATATTTACTTTGGATTTTTGTATACGGATTTCTTAAAATTATTTGGATTCAATTTAGTGTATATTCTTGCAGGTCAACATATAAATCATATGTTTTTTATTCATAATTTTTGCATGTAATTTGTAACAATGGGACAAGTTCAAATTTCTTCTTTACATAAGTTTTGTATCAAAGTATCAAACAATGCAACAAAAATTATAATATGGTAGAAATAATCTAAAATTACGAATAATAATCCAAGACTCCCACAAAGCATCAATGGAGGAATATTTTCGGTTTTCAACTTATTGTATATAGAGACGGAACTAAAATCAAATATTACCGGATGCACACAAAATTTTGAACCGTAATATAATAGGGTTTTTACTAAATTTTAAGTTTATTTTTTATTTGTAAATATACTAACTAAATAACGCTAAAAACACATTTCGAATGACCGGGTGCATTTAAGATGCATAAGAATATATGTTTTCGATTTTAAAACTAGTCCCATATAAGTTTTCATATCTTTTAAAACATTACAATAATAATGATGATGCATAACTATATTATTGACTCCCACATGATGTATTATAGAATGGTCACGCTCAAAGGGTGGTCCAAAGCCATGATCACAAAATTTAATTAAGCTTATAAAGAAATATTATTACCGCTAGTGAAAATGTGGTCAAATGGTCTAAATGGGTCAAAATTAAAGGTTCAAGAAGTCATTTTCATTATGTTAAACTAAGAAAACGAACTGACACTATGATCGTCAATTGGTGATGTTATAGTGGCAAAAGTAAAGCTCGGTTATTGAATTGATCAAAAAGTTGTGGTTTGTGCAATGCTAATGTACAATACACACGTTGTCGTATACTTTCGAACTAAAATATCCGTCAATATCCGCATCAATTAACGTCGTGTTTGTCCTTTGGTCCATCTCGTGTGAGAAAACCTTTAGGTAGCGTCATATTGGAAAACGATTGGTAACGGGTCGTCTTCGAACACCTATTATATATTATAGATGCATGTTAGCATATATTTGTCTACGTATTGGACATTTTCTAAAAATATCCATTAAACAACAAATAATTTGGAGCTTCTAATTGCAAACATACCCATGACCCAAATGGCCAAAAAGCTTGATTTGTTGAATTAATGTAATACGGAGTGTAATTATTTGGAAGACGACTCTTTCATAATATGTAGTATACATATTACTACGTAAATCAATCTCACATGTTTTAAGCATCACTTGAACTTATAAACATTTGATTGACGAACATTCACACAATAAAATATGAGGAAATTAAATAAATGAACGTATTTTAGAGGGTGTTTACGTAAAATGATGTATTCAAACCGTATTTGACATTTTGGTCTTTTTGGTGCGCTGTCGACAAATTTTGCGCACCAAATTACTAACTAAATATGAGGAAAATTTTCGTTATGTCTTGTTAGAGAAGACGAAAATAGAAACGTTTTGTTGCCAAAAACGATTAGGTATGATACTCTAATGAGCTTGATCTTGAGCCATACTTTGAATAACAAAAAGAGACCAACAAAATACTTCTTAACCGGGGACCAAACCACAACTAATTAGCGCAACATACTTAACCACACACTAAAATAACGCACCAAATCATGAAAGCAACAAATCAAATTTCACTTTTATGGTACAAGTGAAATGCTTGGATTATTTAGTATGGTAAAAAAAAGTATGAAAGTAATTGAAGTGAAAGAGATGATAATAAAGTATGAAGAGTTAGATGGGTAAGTGGGGTATGGGTGAAGGATTTAATGGTTATTAATGATTTGGTGCACAAAACTTAGAAATAGCGCACCAAAGTGGGCCCTTGCGCACCAAATTGTTTAAACTGGTAAAAGAGTGTAAATTGAGTATGAATTTGAAAATGAGTTATGTATTGGGAATGTATTTGTAATTGATTTATAAAATATCATTATAAATATACACATTAGGCGTCAAATCCACTGTCGTTTTGACAGTGGATCACTTGCTACAGTAACGGGCTCCCATTTTGGGCCAGTCCGATTTTAGTTTTGTTTTCTGTTTTTTTTTTTAAATTTGTATGCACAAAGTAGAAGGGAAAAAAATATTACAAAAGTTCCGATTTATTCAGATAAAAAAAAATACCCGCGGAAACATCTTCGATACCTAATAACTTTAAAATGATCGATATGGTCACAAACGTGCAACCCATTATATTAAAAAAAACCATATAGCAAAAAAAACAACACTTTAAACATGAGGCCCAACACATAAGCCATATAAAAAAAATTATTACTAATATACATATTTGTCGACAAACTAGCTTAAAATTCGCATAAAATGTGGCCAAAAAAAAAATATATCGAACCGTCCCAAAAAAAGAAAATATTCGGGAAAAAATTAACCCGTCCCAACGCAAAAAAAAAATCCCGAATCGTACAAAAGAAGGAAATATCTGGGAAAAAATTAGCCAAAAAAACCCACAAAAATAGCCTAAAATCTGGCCCAAAGTAAAAAAAATACAAAACGGAGCCTCACCTTTTAACTATTTACGATTTTCTTACACAAAAATTCCCGTAAAAAAATTTACAAAGCCGTCCCAAAAAAAGAAAATATTCGGGAAAAAATTAGCCCGTCCCAACGCAAATTTTTTTCCCCGAATCATACAAAAAAAGAAAGTATTAAAAATTAGCCCCGCCATAACGAATCACCCAAAAAAAAAACCCCCGAAACGTAAAAAACAAAATTATTCGGGATTAAAACTAGTGTATATAATTATGTAATATATGAGTTCATTTAATGCTAATTTTCTTATTATCGGAATGCTTAGCCATAACCGCAGGGGTCATGGTTAACAAAGGCCTTTTATTACACTAAATCACCAATGGATGTGAATCAATATGTTAGTTAAAATTAATCCTTGTTTTTTGCTATCTATTTCTGAACAAGCTCTATTTTGTGTTGGTGATTTTTGTGTTATCAACTATTTTAAGTAATTGCGATTTACTAAAAACCAATGGGTTTTCGTATTATGCTCGGACACAAGTTAGGAAAGTGCGGAGTGCACACTCGTTTAAGCTAATATGTTTTCACCACGACAAAGACGCACGGGTCAAGGGGCATCGCTCCTTGCTGGGGTCTGAGGGAAATGACCCCAACGGGATTCGGGGAAGCGCACCGACCCAAACAGTATATTTGGTGCTCCAAGTTGGTTACGTATTTTTCCCACCTTTTTCCCAAGCATTGTGACTCTTGACATAACAGTTATGACTGTTGGTTTTTAACCAAATTTAATTGTCATTAACTATCAACAAGAGTCTGTTTATTAACAGAGTCTTTGGTCTCATTAGAACATACGAAAAACAACAATTCCTCTTTGTTTCTGCTTAGTTTTCTTTTCTCGACAAACTAAATGTTCTTCTCGAATAATTTCGATAAGAATTTCGTGATACCCAGGCAATTAAAGGGTCGAAATACTTTCTCCTCTGTCAGTCTTTGAAGTTTCCTTTCTTTGAAAACCAAGGATGAAGCTAGAATGTGAAGTACACACTTATCATGCTTTCCAATTCCACTAGCATAAAAGAGTTTATTCAACTCTTGAGAGATTCTATAGTTCCTGAGCTTGAGAGATTCTATATTTCCTGAGCTACCCCAATTTGAGAAGAATGAGGGAAGAAGTCCTTAGCACCGACGAGACCTGGGAAGGCAACCCGATTGAGAGTCAGATGATCCATAGTACCTACAGCCTCCCGGACTTCACATTCTTTATCTTTGATATGTGCAATCCTCAATCGCCGGACGGCTGCCCTTCATCCCCTTGTTTCACGTGCGTGCCCTTCTTATCATTTGTTGGCTAGCCCTTTGTATTTCATGGCATGGCTACACGTGCCCTTTGGATTTGACGGATGTTCATATTTGAGTATTTGCTGATGGAATGCCTCACATCAAGGTGACAGGATTCGAACCTATGGCCATCTGTACCCAAAACAGAGGCGTTGACCAGACTGCGATATACCTCATCTCACCACCCCTGAGCATATAGATCCACCCGATCGATGAACACTCAAACTGAACTCACCCATCCTTTTGGGCACAGGGACGCGAGAACATAAGAAACAACCTTTTTTCGAAATTTGCCTCCAGCAAAATAGGGCGACGCAAAAAGTCGTATGAAATAGCCAATCTACACTCAAACTTTTAATCATGTCGAAAAATTATTGCCGGTGGGTAGAACCAAGACTCGTTGTAGCCATGAGCTTACTTTAACTACTTATTTAGCTACTTTAAGTCGTTGTAGTCCATAAATCAGATAAACTTTATCAGGGCTTGCATTCGATGCCGTTGATTCAATTTCTTCACCATCGGCTTCGAAAGGCGCCGGCTACCTTCTTACTGAAAGCACAACTACGTGCTGGCACTCAATTAGTAGCACTGGCACGTCACTCGGCTCCTCGGCTGACTTCGGATGCAAAGACTTTCTCCTTAGGCGCATGTCTCAGCAACACCCAATTCTAACATTTTGTAGGGCATGTTCAAATGTGTAAGATCGCCATCGACATCTAGTCGTTTCATGGTTGATACAGAGTCACAGAGACATAAGTAAGCTCAAAAAAGGTTTCTAGTTCGTAGCACGCCAAAAGCGAGTTTGATGCTCACCTCTAGCTCTTTACGAACAGTAACATACGATAGGCGCCCCTCGTTGGTGTCTGGGGGCAATGACCCAGCGGGGTTCGGGGCAGCGCACCGACCCAAACGGTATATTTGGTGCTCCAAGTTGGTTACCTGTTTTTCCCACCTTTTTCTCAAGCATTGTGACTCTTGGCATAACAGTTATTACCGTTGGTTTATAACCAACTTTAATAGTCATTCACTGTTAACAAGAATATATTTATTAACAGATTCTTTGGTCTCATTATAACATACGAAAAACAACAATTTCTTGTTGTTTCTACTTAGTTTTCTTTACTAAATGTTCTACTCGAATTATCCCAATAAGGATTTGTGATACCCATGCAATTAAAGGGTCGAAATACTTTATTCGGAAAAGTAAACCGACACGATTTGAGAAGATATCTAAGATTATCATCATAACCCTTACCAAATTCTAACATTTTATAGGGCATGTTCAAATGTGTAAGATCGCCATCACTATCTAGTCATTTCATGGTTGATACAGAGTCACAGAGACATAAATAAGCTCAAAAAAGGTTTTAGTTCGTAGCACGACAAAAGCGAGTATGATGCTCACCCCTAGCTCTTTACGAGCAGTAACATACGATAGGTGCCCCTCGTTGGGGTCTGGAGGCAATGACCCTAACGGGGTTTGGGGCAGCGCACCGACCCAAACAGTATATTTGGTGCTCCAAGTTGGTTACCTGTTTCCCCACCTTTTTCTCAAGCATTGTGACTCTTGGCATAACAATCGTTAATGTTGGTTTTTAATCAACTTTAATTGTCATTCACTGTCGACAATGATCTATTTATTAACTGATTATTTGGTCTCATTATAACATACGAAAAACAATAATTCCTTTTTGTTTCTACTTAGTTTTCTTTACAAAATGTTTTACTCGAATTATCCCAATAAGGATTTCGTGATACCCAAGCAATTAAAGGGTCGAAATACTTTATTCGGAAAAGTAAACCGACACGATTTGAGAAGATTTCTAAGATTATCATCACAACTCTTACCAAACTTTAACATTTTATATGGCATGTTCAAATGTGTAAGATCGCCATCGCTATCTAGTCATTTCATGGTTGATACAGAGTCACAGAGACATAATAAGCTCAAAAAGGGTTTTTAGTTCATAGCACGACAAAAGCGAGTCTGATGCTCACCCCTAGTTCTTTACGAGCAGTAACAGATGCTTATCGATTCCTAAAGTAGTATTTTTAGATAAAGCAAACGCTCTCTACCAAACAAACTTTTAGTTTTAATGATGAATGCTCTTAAAATCCTAGCTACTTGCCAAACATAGCAATTTTAAACCGAGTTTTGCTACATCCACAAACAATTTACAAAGAAACATTCACAAACATGTGTTGTCATGTTTTGATTTGTGTATTTTAATACACTTTCTCTATCTTCTCTTTCATTTAGCCAATCAAACATAGGCAACACATGTTTGTGGATGTTTCTTTGTGGATTGTTTGTGGATGTAAACTCTTTTAAACCCCTGTACTAAACCTGAACTCATTTGTTTTGTGGCTTTATAATTAAATCGTTCATGAGCATCACCAAAATCTAAAGGACGATACAATGCCTCAGACCGGGTGTAGTAGAAGGGTGAACAACTCGTCTTCCTTTTAACGTGTCTACCACTAAAACATACACTTTCAAAAATGTAAGTTCTCCTTTCTTTTTCTTTTTTTTGCACAATATGGTTATCTTAACAAGCATAGTTTACTTAATGTTTTAGTGTGTAAAAGTGTATCGTAAAAATGTGATGTTCTTATTATAGCCAGAAGATGAAGTTGATGTTCTTATTATACCTTATGACTTATGACTGATGAAGTAAAAATGTGATGCGACGTTGAGTTGGCATTGATTCTCGTAAAAAACTACACCCAATCTTATACGCATATCACTACAAAATAAAAGTCATTTTGCGACCTAAGTGACAAGTTTTAAGACGTGATTCCATAGCTTAAGTAATTACTTTTTCTTTGACAAGACATCGGGGTTTTCAATTTTAAGGCTTTGATTACATGGTTACTATATGCATTGACATATGTATAATCTATTGTATATGTATCATTGTCTCATCGTATGTGTCCTATTATTAGATGCCAATGCCAATTGTAAACACAAGACAAAAGGATGTGGGTATATTGTATATTTAGTAGGGCTGCAGGGGAGAAAGTGCACATGCGTGTGCAACCGTGATTGACCGGAAATGATAAAGATTGAGAGCCTTGATTTGCGGCATACATAACAAACCACCTATTCTCACATGCTAATAAAACAAGAATATACGTTTATTTTCTCTACTTAAATTATGATCATTAACAACATTATTATACTACTTGATACTAACACGTAATGACTTTGTCTTCTTAATTATTGGCATCCATAATCATTTATGCCAAGTAATTAATTCATATATATCGAGTAGGGTTGGATCAAGTGGTTAACACCCTTGCCTTTGGAGACAGAGGTCAATGGTTCGATCCTCACCCCCTACAAGGCCGGAGGTCCTTTTCTACCTTTGGTAGAACCGGAAGCAGCCTCTTTACCTTTGGTAGGGGTAGGGCTGTCTACGTCTCAACCTCCCCCATACACTGTGGAAGACGGTATTGAAACCCATAACCCGTGGAAGACGGTATTGGGAGTTACTTTAGTTAATTCATATATACCAAAAGATTATCACTTTGGTTGTGGAAAAGTCACTGCAACATTTGGTATTGTATGTTTGATTTGGCTAATTATTGGAGAAGAGTTAGCCGGCACCCATGAACACATAATGCAAGGTTACTCCACTAATCAATTCTTTAGGAAAAGTAAATGCTTTATAATTGATTATATACTGTACTTGTTTAAGTTCAATTTGTGATAACGAATTATTTTTAATCATAGTTTTACTTTCTAGTCTTTTGCAGGGTCGTTTTTTAATTTTTGAAATTTTCTAAGGACTTGAAAGAAATTAAATAATGAGTAGGTGTGTTTGTTGAAATTAGCGTTACCAGTTAGCATAGCAGTTAGCGGTAAGCAGTTAGCATTAGCAGTTTAATTTATAAAAGTGTTTGGTAAAATAGTTGTAACCGTAATTTTAATGTGTAAAATGACGTAATGCTAACGGCTAAATACTTATTAAAATAACATTGAGAAATTAGCGTTTTTATAATTTTATAAATGCTAACTACTTTATTCCAAATGAGCTTTGTAATTATAATTTTAAATGCTAAATGTTAGTTGCTCAAAAATGCCCTCAAAAGTTGTCTGTCAAACACACCCATCTATATCTATACTACTTATAAAGAGAATTTATGATTCCCTTGAAAGTTGAAAAACTGCTAAAATATGAAATGTTAAAAAATTTAATGCATGGAATCTTGTTATTTTAGGGTTTAAGGTTTATAAACATGTAATGCTAATGTTATAAAAAAACGTAACATTTAAATAATATAATTGCCAATTTAAAGCTAATGTTTTAAAAACGTAAATAACATTGATCATACATTAAAAATGTAAATAACATTTAAGTAATATAATTGCTCATTAAATGACTGCATTTAATATGTTTATGTAACCACTCATTTTTATAATCATGGAGGCTAATTATTGAAGAAATTAATAGGCCCACTAATTTCGATTGACTATAGTTTGGGTAAATCCCTTATAAATAGGGACCACAATGCATTGAAAAACACACAGAAACATACTCCCTGTGTCCTAATTTATTTGTCCCTGTTTGACTTTCTGGGTCTTTATTTATCAACATTGACTTTAAATATTATTTTTTTTGTTATTTAGTATTTAATGAAAAATATATGAATGGATTGAGTTTTAAATGTATATTCCATTGGTATAATTTTCATCAAGCCTTATATAACACAATTTTTTTTATTTAAGGTCAAAGTTGATAAGGAAATACCCACAAAGTCAAACAAGGACAAATAAATTGAGACAGAGGGAGGGAGTATTACCTAATACATCAAATGATTCTTTTCTTTAAATGTGTAAAATCTCACTCAAGAAAATAATGTTGATAACTCATTGCCCATTTCTACCAACTCCTATACTTTCTTTGACTTTATATGATAAGTGTTTTTCTACTTATCTTTCCAAGAAATTTCCAGCCTAGTTTTTCAGACAAGTAAATATTTTTCCTAAATATCTATGTTCAGAATGTCTTTGATTGGTTGAAGAGATTAAAGAGAACGGGAGGGGGGGGTGTCAATGAGTTATTGTCATCACTCGCTTATGACTAGGTGGTAAGTCATGTAAATATGGTCATGCGTATACTATAGCCTTCGGGTAAGAATAAGTCTTTGTGTTTAAATGTAATGTGGATCACTGGCAAAAGACATTAAAAATTGGGGAAGCATAGCAGTTCAGGGGAATATGAATCTGAAAAGAAAGAATGGCTTACTGAATAAGGACGGAATATCCTGTACCTTATTAGTCCTAGCTTAGTCAACGGAAAAGAGATGATAAGAAGAGGAAGCTACTCCTGCTTAATGCGAATCTACATGTTAAATGGACTATATAAATTAACTGTTCATGATTAAGGTTACTTCCATCTTTTTTGCAACTTTCTATTTTTAGAACTTTCTATTTCTAGCATGAGTCCTTGATTTCAGTAGTTCCATGATTTACATTTTCCTTGGTTAATATGTTTCATGATTGTATTCTGTTCATATTTGGTACTTTCCTAAATAGCCAGCTTCTAATTTTCTAGTAAGTTTCCTACTAGGTCCTTTCCTTTAAGTAAATTTCCATAATTGATAACTTTCCTGATTTCATATTTCACAGCTACTATTAACTTCCATATATAGTACCTTTCTAATAATAGACTGGTTCTTATAATATAGCAGGTTTCTATAAATTGCAGGTTTCTATAACATAGCAGGTTTCTATAAGTTAGCAGATTTCTTATAATTAGCAGGTTTTCTATAATTAGCCAGGTTTCCATTTCTGATATTTACATTACAATCACGGTTTACTTAATTTAGTACTTATCCTTTTGTTATTAATTTAATTAACATGATTCTTTAATTATCATTTTTGCAAAACAAGCCCTTATATATCATATGGATATTTTCATATTCAATACTTTATGATGATATACCTCTGTATCTTTTATAAATTTACACTTTTTGTCCTCAGTTCCTAAATACAATTCGAATTATTATATATTATTATATATAATTAATCATGTTTAACCTCATAACATTATCAAATGACAATTTATACCCTTCACACTTATTTTTCTCAGTAATCTTAACATTATATTAAACCTTGTCATAATCATGTCCTTATTAGTTTAAGAAATTACAAAAAACATCCCCATTATACTTTTAAACACAAAAACGGGTAAACCAATAAATGCACAAACTATATTAAAATTTTCCCCATAAATACATAATTTTTATACATTCATTTGCATGTATTGGACTTGGGAAAAATATAATAAAACCCTAACCCTAAATTCGTTTTCCAGGTATTTCTACATTTTTTCATTAATCGAAATCGGCATGAATTAAAAAAAATACACCCCTCCCCACCAAACGAAAAAATTTTTATTTGAGTTCTCTTAAAAAATTATTAGCATTTTATTTGACTTATACATGATATCTTATAAGCTGAGAAAATATAAAAAGCGTTGGTAAACAATTTATTTAATGCACGATTTCATTTCTTGTAAAAATTAGGGTTTAGAACATGATTAACTAAATCGACCCCTGATCATGCATATAAAATTCTTTCATGACATAATGAATTAACATGATGAAACTTGAGTTATAAAATACCTTTGAACATTCGTTGATGATTTTATAAATTTATGGGATGGATTTTTCGGTCATATTGAATACCATAAATAAACCACAACTTAACCCAATGACCAGCAATTTTCTAGCTTCCTTGATCTCAAGAACCTAGAAAAATCATTCCCTTTGCTGTGTAAAAATATGTGCCGCCACTTAAATTATTTAGGGTTTGGAAATTGGTTTTCAATAAATTTAAAATGAAATTTGTATATGAAAAGATATACAAAGGAAAAAGGCGAATTTTTGGGTATTCAATAGTATAAAATCAGATGTTAATTTTTTGCCTACAAAATATTTTTAATTACCCTATTTTTTTTATATATTTAATTGTATATTACTAGAATAATTAAATTATAATAATTTACGGCAAAATACATAATATAAGGAAATTATTATTTTTCTTGATAATTAAGCTATTTTAATCTTATATAAATTTCATACTTGTACATGATGTACTTTATAATTTATAAACCTTGATTGAATTTTATTCTTGTTTTATTAATTTTCGACATTAGGGCTTTTGGTAATTTTGCACTTGTTCTGATTTTAAGGGTTTTACAACTTCTTCCCTCTTAAAATATAAATTCGTCCTCGAATTAAGAACTGATACACACAAAAAAAAACCCAAATATTAAAACACAAAGCTAAAAGGGACATAAGTCATGTATGGAAATTTAAGGAGAAGAAGTCCGTATAGACTCTCGGTCTCCCAAGTGGCTTCCCACTCGGGATGTTCCTAAAAAGATTTTTGCAAAAGAAATCATCTTGTTCCTCTTGACTATGTCCTGGCGTTATAGAATAGACTCAGGCTCTTCGTGTTAAGATAAATCCTCCACGGATCTGTTCGAATGGATATTTTACTAGGAGACAAAGTGAAGAGGATGATACTTGTAACCTTGAGTAATGATACATGAAACACATTCTGACATGTGATAGGGAGGAGTACGTCAAACGATAGGAACCTCACCAACGCGATAAGACTCTCAAACGGTCCTATGAACCGAGGACGGAGCTTCGCCCTTGTACAATCGCCGAACTCCACGTGTAGGTGATACTTACAAGAAACATGTCACCGGCTGGAACTCTAACGCTCTACGATGCTGTCGGCGTTACTCTTCCTGACGGTCTGAGCATTCCTTAAGTTTTACCCTGGCGCGGCGACTTTTATTAGTCACCTGCAATCAATCTCCGACCCTCAAGAATACGTACACCGACCTGATCCAACAAATAGAGAATTTTCCAAATTAGTTTAGTATTTTTAATTAATTTTTTAGATTAAAACTGTTTTTAATTCATAGTAAATTAAATAAAAGTCAAAAAAATATAATTTTTTTTCTAAAAGTATTTTTAATCATTTAGGACATTTAAAAATTAAATTTGCATTTATAGGGTTAAAATTTGATAATTTAGGTGTTTTAAAGCTCGGGTTTTGATTCCCGTTATCATTTTTAGTTTAAATCCTTAATTGCTTTCGTTTTTAGCTTGCCTTTATTTGTTTTGCATGTTATTTGTAGATTTAGAATCTAAATCAAAATTTTAATATTCAAACACGTGATCACGAACTTAAACTCGATTCTCAATTCACGCCTCATCGAGAAACGACCCGGGAAGGTTTTGGATTTTACTTTGGATAAAAGTAATCTTTTAAAACCCTCTTGGAATTCTTCTCACTTTACTTTAATTGATATTATCCTTATATATTTATATTATATATATATACTAAGGGGTTAAATCAGTCTTTATGATTCTTCGTTCGGGGGAACATGCTAAGAAATCAACATATCTTCTCACGCTTGCAGAATTCTTCACACTAACCAAACCAATGAAGTAAAAACCATAATACCCAGTACGAATCCACAAAACCAATATCTTCATTGACCCGTAAACCATACCAAGTACATGTTTCTTCCCCCTTGATGGTTACGAACTCTTAGAATCATCATTGACGTGTACGCCTATATACTCGAGACGTTCATGTGCGAAGTACCATTGATGTTCTGTAACTCAGAAATATCCCGTAAGAATCAACTGCTCATCACATTTCTACTCTTTATTCTCTTTTGAATAACTTCACCAACCTCTATTCTGTCGGCTATCTATAGTAACTGCTGAAGGAGTAAACCTGTTATACCAAACTTGAAACTGAAGTACAATCCCTAAAATTTGTGACTTAAGCTTGCACTATGGTGATTAAAGAACACTATCCACATCTGCATCTGCGTATAACACTGAGTACTACAACGTGACTCCTTTAAGTAATAGCTATACATTGTGAGCGCTATAATGTAACTCCTTACATCAAGTATAACCGGATAGTTGAGTCTTAATATGAAACTTTAACGTTCAAGCAAGTCATTAATTGATAGAGGTGTTTGAAGAAAAGAATCGAGAAAATCAGAGAAGGCTCGATGATGAAATAAGTACATGCCTTCATGAAATCCCACTTCAATCTCAAATAAGTGATAACAAATCGACCCCATAATCACTTTGTCGTTTAAGTGAATTGATCGTGCCGGATTCACACCGTAAATATATATAATATATAATAAAATATAAAATATATAAAGAAGTGTAAAAACCAACAATCAATGATACCGAGAAGTAGTATAGAGCTTTCCCGGGTCGTAAATCCCCAACGAGGCTGGAATGGTAAATCGATACGATCGAAGATTTGAGTTTGAAGGAAGGAATGAGTTTGGGAAGTTGAAAAAGTCAAATTAAACAATAACGGACTAAAACGTTTAAGAAAAACCTAAAAATTACGAAATTAATGTAGAAAACGAAACCCCGAATCCCGTACAAAAGGGGGAAAACCTAAATTCTTTAAAAATAACCCTACGGAAAATTTTTCACTTCTAAACTACTCTAGGTCGTCAATTAACGAAGAATGAAAAAGACTTGACCGAAAACGGGACGTTCGTTTGAACCCAAAAAAAAGAGAGTTTAGGTAAAAACCAAAAACCCGTTGCCCGGGACCCGTTCTTTAAAAGATGAAATAGTTATAAAAAATGTCAATAAAGAAAAATTTTATATTTTGCCTCACAAACTAGATATTAAAAGAAAATTTTCTAAAAAAGCAAAATATTTTTTTGATAATTTTTGTATTTATTATGAATTAAATAAACTTTTAACTAAATTAAATTATAAAAAATATTAAACGGTTACTAAAAATTCTGAAAAATTTACAACAAATACTAGACACTCTAATGGTCCTACGAAAAATAAGAAACAAAAATAAGCTACCTAAATAAGCCCGAAAATAAGCTTAACAGCTTTATAAGCTTATGTGCTCAAAACATACATAAATACCATTGCCCTTGAGTCTTTAACGAAAAAGACCCAAGGGCGCAGTGGTAAGTGTGTTAGTGAAAGGGGGTTTGTATCGAGAGGTCCCGGGTTCGAGTCTTGCTCACCCGGCCTCTTGTCTTTCCCCTTTTTTTTTATTTTTCGAAAAGTCCAGGGTAGTAATGTTAAGAGTGACAACTAAAGGGTAGGCGGGTAAACTATGGTGAATTTACACCATAGTGCAAACGGGTACCCCTGAACTTTGGAAAAATACACAATAGACCCTACGATTCAAGCTTATTTTTGGCTTATTTAAAAAATTGAGAATTAGCAAAAACTTAAAACTACAAACTTATAAAAGAGCTTAATCTTTACAGCTTTAATGAAAGCACTTTGGGCTTTTGACAAAAGAATAAGCTAGAAAATAAGCTTATTTTGGACAGCAACTAAGAACTAAAATTTGACTAAATAATTTAGACAAATAAGCTAGGAAAAGGTAAACAAGCACAAAAACTAAGTATACTACCCTAAAAAGCTTACTAGGAAACAAAATGAGCTTTATATAAATATGTGAATAAAGCCCATAAAAGAGCTTACTACTTCTCAACCGTTTCTAACTAAAGGAGTTAGTACTGTTGGTGAATAATTGTGAGCCAAGGGCAAGATAGTTGGACTCGAAAAACGCCATCTAAAGTAACTTTTAAGGGCTGAAACTGATAGACTCTAAATAAGTGGCTTTGTTGGCTTTAAAATAAGCCAAGAGCTTAGGCTTGGGTGCAGTAAAAAGCTAAACACAAAGGCTTAAAATCCATCCTCTAGCACCAGGGGAAATTAAGGTCAGCCTCAAGGGCTTATTTGACAGCTTTTTATAAGCTGTCAAATAAGCTCTAAACAAAGAGTTAAGCCAAAACAGATGGAGTGAAGTGCAAGCTGAGCTTAAGCTCAAATTTTGGAGTTTTAAAATCAGCTTAAAGCTGCTGATTTTTAAGCCTAAAAGTCAAGGTTTTTCAAAAAATTTACATTAAAGATACTTTGACCACACTTAGTCAAATTAAAAGTGCAAAACCAAAGAGCTTTTAAAGAGGATTCTGGTGACTAAAAAGGAGCACAAAGATGGTGCTTAAGCTGCTCAAATCAGCCTAAGCCCTTAAGCTTAGTGTTTCTTTGTAAAGTTGACAGAAAATGAAGGGTTCTTAAAAACCTAGTTTTATACTAAATTTGGTAATTAGATTGATCTAATTAAGCACATACACTCAGCCAAAGGTGGCTGAGTGCTTGTAACCCACACAATCCCCCATATGACCCATTTTGCCCTTTAAGCCAAACACCCCCTTAATATTTATAAAAAATGTTTTAACTACTATTTTACTTAAACAAAAGCTAGGTTAGCCTACTTTATGGTTACTGAACTTAGTTAAAGGCAAATAGAACAAGTGTAAAAGATTTAAAAATATATCTTTAACCTTTTATTCACAGTTGCAAGAAACAGAATTTTTTCATAAATCTTTGAATTTAATGAAAACCAAATTAATATTACAAGGAAACATTCTGAAAAGCTTTAAATTACAATTTTTATAAGTATGATGTCTAAATAAATGAAGCTAAAAAACTTAGTGTGTGGTTCGGGCTGGTGTTTCTTGAATTTATATAAGCCTCAAGTCTTCACAAGCTTCTTTAATTGTGTTTCTTTGTGTGGTTGAAGACAGCAAACCAATCGCGACCTTAGATTAATGCTTTTGTGTTGTTTAATGTCAATCCGCCATAGAAAATTTTCTCGGTGTTGAGGGGGATGCCAATTGGCAGGTTTTAAGAGGTTAGTGGGTGGTGGGAATGGGTTTAACCGGGTAAAGGATGGGTTGGGTAAAAGGATTAGGTGTATCATGTGATGGTGGGGGAATTGAGGAGGTGGCGGGAAAGGGTTAGGGAAGAGAGCCGTGATTGGTTGGCAGGTTTTTGAAAGTTTCATTTGCCACAGAAAAGTAAACCCTGAAGGTTTTTCCTTTCTTTTCCTTTTCTTTTGTTTACTTTTCTTTTTTGTTATAAACAACTTAAGAAGTGTCAAAACAGGCCTTGTGTTTAATTCAAACAAAGATGTAAAAGGTTTTAGATAGTGGCAGTTTCAGCCTTGTGTTTTAAAAAGAGAAAAAGGAGTTTGTAAAATAACAATTTCAGTCCCTCTCTTTATTTATTTCAATTTTCTTTATAAAACATAGTTTAAAAATGACATTTTAAGTACCTAATGTTTTAAAAAAATGTTTTGGGCTTCCTTTGGGCTTGGGTTTGGTATTGGGCCCAGCTGGGTTTTGTTTGTACAATGGCTGAGATTGGCTTGTTCAAGGGCTAGGATCGGGCCTTCAAAGTCTTCATAGTCTCTGTCAATTGCACACAAATGGGCTGTTGTCATTGATTGAGGGCCCATTTGTCTTCTTCTCAGTCTTCAATTTAATATACTATTCCGGGCTTTCCCGGCCCATCAGATGGGTTGAGATCGCATCCAATAGTATTCTTCAATTACGGCTCCGGTTTTGACTGTTAATTTGTTGAGTTGACTTTGATTTTGACTTTTCTGGTCTTTGGCTTTGATTTGGCTTTGTCCTTCACAGCTTTTCCATTCCGAGTCCGGTTTTGTCGTTTTGGCTTTGTTTTTAGTCTCCTTTTCTTGTGGTTATTCCGTTTCCTGCACAATACATTTAGCATAACAAGCGTAATCTCGGCATTTTAAGTCCGTTTTGTTATTACAGCTCGTTTTTAAAGGTAAAAGGTATGTGTATTTAAGCACATACCAGTCTCATCTGAACTTTGGTACAATCAATCACTTAGCTAGACACGGTCTTGTTCGAGGTCTCCCTAACCTAAAGTTTGAAAAGGACCATTTGTGTTCTGCATGTGCAATGGGGAAAAGCAAGAAGAAACCCTACAAACCTAAATCTGAAGACACCAACCAAGAAAAACTATATCTCTTGCACATGGATCTTTGTGGACCAATGCGTGTCACAAGTGTTAATGGAAAGAAGTACATCCTCATCATTATCGATGATTACTCTCGATTTACATGGGTTAAGTGCTTACGGTCAAAAGATGAAGCTCCATATTTCATAATCAAGTTTCTCAAGATGATCCAACTGCGGCTTAAAGTACCTGTCTGACGAATCAGAACAGATAATGGAACTGAATTTGTTAATCAAACTTTGCGTGAATATTATGAGAAGGTTGTCATCTCTCATGAAACATCTGTTGCTCGCTCTTCACAGCAAAATGGTATCGTTGAAAGACGGAATCATACGATAATTGAAGCTGCCCGCACAATGTTGATTTATGCAAAAGCTCCATAATTTATATGGACATAAGCAGTTGCTACCGCATGTTGCACCCAAAATCATTCCATCGTACGTCTTCGTCATGCCAAAATACCATATTTGGTGCACTCTGCTATCCGATAAATGATAGTGAGAACTTGGGTAAGTTACAACCGAAAGCTGATATTTGTATTTTCATTGGATATGCACCCACAAAGAAAGCATTTCGAATTTACAACCGACGTGCCAGACGAATCCTTGAGACAATTTATGTAGATTTTGATGAGCTGACAATGATGGATTATGAACACAGCAGTTCAGGACCCGTACTTCATGAAATAACTCTTGCAACAATCAGTTCAGGACTCGTGCCAAACCCTCCTCCTCCTCCTTCAACACCGTTAGTACCACCTTCGAGAGGTGATTGGGATCTTTTGTTTCAACCGTTGTTTGATGAATTACTCACACCTCCACCCAGTGTTGATTACCCAGCCCCTAAAGTCATTGCTCCAATTCATGAAGTAGAAGCTTCTGCTGTATCAATCGGTTCACCTTCTTCAACAAATGTTGACCAAGATGCACCATCACCAAGTAACTCTCAAAAAAACACCCGAAACTCAACCTTCCGTTATTCCTAATGATGTTGAATAAGACAATCATGATATTGAAGTTGCACATATGGATAATGATCCGTACTTCGGTATCCTAATTCCAGAAGTTCCTTCTGATCAATCTTCAACATTGAATTCTATTCATACAATTGTGCATCGCGATTACCAAATTTCTGAACACAATAACAAATGGACTAAGGATCACCCACTTGAAAATATAATTGGTGAACTCGCTAGACCAGTTTCCACAAGACAGCAATTACATGAGCAAGCTCTTTTCTGTTATTACGATGCTTTTCTTACTGTCGTTGAACCCAAGACGTATAAAGATGATTTGACTCAATCCTGCTGGATTAAAGCAATGCAAGAAGAACTCAATGAGTTTGAACGCCTTGGAGTATGGGAGCTTGTACCCCGACCAGATAAAGTTATGGTTATTATTTTGAAGTGGATCTACAAAGTGAAGCTAGACGAACTAGGAGGTATTCTAAAGAACAAAGCTCGGTTGACGTCAAGAATAGGTATTTTAAAGAACAAAGTGAAGCTAGACGAACTGGGAGGTATTCTAAAGTTATGGTTATTACTTTGAAGTGGATCTACAAAGTTATGGTTATTACTTTGAAGTGGCTCGTGGTTACCGTCAAGAATAGGGAATTGATTTTGAAGAGTCTTTTGCTCCGGTTGCAAGATTAGAGGCTATAAGGATTTTTCACGCGTTTGTCGCTCACATGAACATGGTCGTCTACCAAATGGACGTGATGACTACGCTTCTGAATGGTAATCTGTGGGAAGAGGTTTATGTTAGCCAGTCGGACGGGTTTGTGGATCCAGATAACCCCAATCATGTGTACAAACTGAAGAAAGCTCTTTTATGGGTTGAAACAAGCTCCACGCGCGTGGTATGACATGTTGTCTTCGTTCCTGATATCCCAAGACTTCTCCAAAGGCTCAGTAGATCCTACTCTGTTCATCCGTAGGGAAGGCAAGGAATTACTTCTGGTACAAATTTATGTCGATGATATTATATTTGCTGCATCTACACCTGAACTTTGTGACTTATTTTCCAAAATGTGTTCCAAATTTAAGATGTCAATGATGGGCAAAATCTCATTTTTCTTAGGACTACATATTTCTTAAAATCCCAGAGGCATCTTTATTAACCAGTCAAAATATGCCCTTGAATCTTTAAAGATATACGGTTTTGACACTTGTGACCTAGTGGATACTCCTATGGTGGAGAAATCCAAACTAGATGAGGATAAAGAAGGGAAAGTCGTTGATCCGTCACACTATCGTGGTATGATTGGCACCCTCCTTTATCTCACAGCCAGTAGACCTGACCTACAATTTGCTATATGCATGTGTGCCCGGTATCAGGCTCGGCCTGCTGAAATCACTTACATGCGGTCAAAAGGATCTTTCGGTATCTAAGAGGAACCGTCAATCGAGGACTATGGTATCTGAAGCATTCTTCGATTGCTCTAACAGCATTTGCAGATGCGGATCATTCTGGTTGTCAAGATACACGCCGTAGCACATCTGGTAGTATGCAGTTCTTGGGAGATAGACTTATTAGCTGGTCATCAAAAAGGCAGAAAAGCGCTGCGATATCAAGTACGGAAGCTGAATATATTGCTATGTCTGGCTGTTGTGCTCAAATCCTCTAGATGAGATCACAGCTTAGCAACTATGACCTTGGATTCAATAAAATTATAATGTATTGTGATAACAAAAGCGCTATTGCTTTATGCTGCAATAATGTTCAACATTCTAGGTCAAAGCATAAAGACATTAGATTTCACTTTATCAAGGAGCATGTTGAGAATGGGGTGATCGAACTCTATTTTGTCAATACGGAGTATCAACTAGCGGACATCTTCACAAAATCCCTTGCGAGAGAAAGAATTGAATTTCTTATCAACAAGCTGAGAATGCGAAGTTTTATGCCGGAGACTCTGAAACACTTGGCAGATGAAATTGATGAATAGTGGTGGTACCTTTTCACATATCCTGTATCATATGTAGATATATATATTAAAACTATAAAAAATACAAAAATATAAAATTCATAAAATCAAAGAAAAAGAATAAAAAATGAGAAAAATATAAAAAGAGGTAATAACGACATGTCTTCTGAAAATCAATAACATTTACGGTCTTAGAAATGTCATTCAATAATGATACGAGGTTGTAAATGAAGTTCGAGCAAAAGTTCAAATGTTTTCAAAACATGCCAAATGGCTTACTATTATTTTTGATAGTAACCCTCTTTTCACCCTGAGGAAAACATGTCGTCAAAAAGACAGTTGTTCCTAACAAGGGGAATTTATTCTCGGGCATGGTCTACTTTATGACCATGCAAAGTCTTGTGATTACTTTGCATTACAACCTGTGCTTCCTATATTTCCATAAGTGTACGTGTTAGTGCGCTTATGTGTGAAAATAAGAGAAATCTTATTTATAATTGGTGTTTGTTTCTTCATAATCAAAACATTGCTTCATCAGAAAATGCTTTTTAAGTGACATTTGACTTCTCAAACAACGACTACAGCTTTTTAAATAGAATCTGGGTCATTGTTTAAGGGGGAGAAAATGTCAGATATCTTCTTCAAAAAGTCATGTGTTTAAAGGGAAAAAGGTTTTTAAACAATAACGAAATATCATTCTTTAAGGAAAGTTAATTAAGTTTAGCTTATGTGTGCCTTAAATGTTACTTGTTTAAGCCTTTAGGGAGTATTTTGCAAAATTAAATCTATAGGTTTGATAATATAAACAATAGGGACTATTTGTGCTATTTGTTTAACTTGTCTATGCCTTATAAAACTTAAGTATGCAAAATTAAAAATGGTATAAAACTACAAGGGTTAAATAAGTAAAGAATTTAAAATTATAAAACTTAAGGAACCAATCTAGTCAGTGTCTTTGGGAACCGATCTAGTCAATTCCCTTAAGGAACCGATCTAATCAGTCCCTTTAGGAACCGATCTACTCAAGTCCCTTAAGGAACCGATCTAGTCTATCTCTTAAGGAACCGATCTAGTCAAGTCCTTTAAGAAACTGATCTAGTCAGTTCCTTTAGGAACTGATCTAGTCAGTTCCTTTAGGAACCGACTAGTCAGTCTCTTTAGGAACCGATCTAGTCGTGTCCCTTTAGGAACCGATCTAGTCAAAATTCTTTTTGAACCGATCTAGTCACACTTCTTTTGGAACCGATCTATTCATTTTTTAAGGACCCAATCTAGTGAATGTTTTCAAAACTGATCTAGTGAAATCTTTAAGGAACCAATTTAATAGATTTAGACCAAAAACACTTAAGATCAAATTTTCAAATTGAAGGAAAATTAAAACTTAACTTAGCAGGCTAATTAAAATTGGTTAATTATGCAATCTAATTGAGTTATATAGGCTTCAAAGCAAG
>BQNB010095971.1:0-25737 GCA_026074375.1 Tanacetum coccineum
ACTCCAATCATAGCCAAATCCATCACACTAAGACACTAAGGCATTTGCAGTAGTTACTTCAATTGGCACAGTTCTTCTTGTAGGCTCCTTGTTCTTGATGTCTTGATTTGCTGTCTTGATTCCTGGGTGCCCTACACTCCCTTGCAAAGTGTCCTTTTTTATGGCAGTTGAAACACTCCACCTTGGACTTGTCATACCCAATTCTTTCTTTGTTGTTTATGTCTAACTTCCTTCCAGTATTCTTTAGGAATCTTTTTGCTCTGATAGTTAGCATAGCAATGTTCCACCTCAAGCCCATCTCTTCTAGATCATCAGGATTGATTTGTTGAAGATATTCATTATCAAGCTATAGAATACTTTGTTGGCTAGCAAAGAAAGAATAAATCATAGCATAACTAAAGTTTTCACTAGATTTTAAGCTATCAGCAGCACCCTGAGTGCTAGCAGTATTTACACCCTGAGTAGTATTAACTGCTCCAGATGCATTGTTAGTGTTGCTAGTAGATAGAAAGGCTACATTGTGTGAGTTAGTAGTTGAGTTAGATGTCCCCTTGACCTCTGATTCATAAGCCTTCAAGTTGTTGAAGAGGTCATCCAAACTCAATGTTTCAATCTCTGGCTTGTTCCTCTACACAATAGTATGCATAGCCCATTCTTATGACAAACTTCTTAAGAACTTCTGATTGATGTCTTCTTGAGAGATAACTTCACCATGCATCTCTAGTTGACTAATTAGCTTTTGAAGCCTTTCATAGGTTTGTTCAATCACCTCTGTGCTGGATGCAGCAAAGTTTTCATACTGTTGCTTTAGAATATTTTTTTATGTTTTCTTTGTAGTAGTATTACCTCCAAATATGTTCTCAATAGCCTGCATTAGTGACTTAGCATCCTTGTATGTGTTGAATTTTAATTGATGCTCATTATATAAGGCCATCAAAAAAGTGCTTATTGCCTTCAACTCTGCCCTTCTTTGTGCCTTCTTTTCAACAGTTATAGGAGGGATAGCTATAATACCCTCAATTTTGACATAAAGCAGCGGAAGCTAATCTGGGGTATTATTTCATACTACAATAGTCATAATCATTGAAAATGACTTAAAAGAGACGTTTTTAAAAGATAAGTTCTCATTCATTATTTCATCAGAGTTTTTACAAACAGAGAGTCCCAAATTCTACATGAAAACATAAAGTTTGAATGATAACAATTTGGCCATCTTCAAGTCTGTGCTACTCCGTGCCATAAGGTGCTCAGTTAGCTTGATACACTTCTTGATCCTCAATCGGAATAGATCATTGCCTTAGCGTGTATAGGTAAGTTGTATTGAATAAATTCAAAACAACCGATGATAGAAACTTTGGATTGTGAATATCCAAGACGTATGGGAATCTAGTCAATGATACTAGAAGAATTTAATGTATACAGTAATGAATAAGATCATTAACAAAAAGTTTACCAAATTTCAGCCTCAATATAATACGCCACCACCCCCCTTTTTCTTAATAGTGTTAGGGTTATAAAACCTGTAGTATGACAATTTATGAAATGACTCGATTTGATACTTTGAATATTAATACATTAGATTTCTATACCCTAGGTCCTCTTTTTATACACCAAGGAGTCCTAATGGGATTACAATATTTTCTAAGTTATCATGATCTTCTAAAACCAAATAACTTTATACGAATCTTTAACAAAACAATAATCTGCGATACCATATCCCCCAAGCAATCTTTATCTTTTCTTCTGAGCAGTCTTTATCCATTCAGCAGTTGTAATTCCGCAGCATTAAGTTCAACACCAACAGTGGTAACTTTTGTACCAGTAGCACTAACTTAACAGCAGTAACTTCAGGAAGGCTTTTAATCTCAACACATATATTTCTTACAATTAGCACAAATGGGTTTAGAATTCGCATTTAACAGTGAATGCTTAACATCAACATCACAAATAGGTCAACAAACATTATTGTTTTATTAACTTTCTAGGTTGGGCTTCTACTTTTTTTCAAGTTCCTACTTGTTTGGTCGCGAGATCCTATCATTATTTTTATTGCCAGTAGGCTTTGATCCGCACTCACTAGTTGAGCACTTCACTCTAGAGAAGACAACCATGTGAGTTCGGAATCCAGATGTTTTTTTCTGACTTACCTGTTGAATGTTTGCTTGAGATGTGGAGGTTCAGCAAAACTAACTTTCTTGAACTTGTTTAGGTGTGATAGCACCTTTTTTTGCACTTAAGATTAATGCCTTAGGCTATTGTATCTCAAACATATACAGTAACTCCTGAATTCGTTGAGACTGTTAAATGCAAGTCTAATCTTAATCGAAGGTTGTTTGCTTTAGCTTGTTCGACTATTCCTCGAAGAATATCAGCTTGTTCCTGAGTATACTTAAGATATTCTATGTGTATCTCCCTATTTTGCAATAACCTAGGAGCTAAATGGTTCTTATTCTTGCTTTGAACATGCCTGAAACAATAGTGTTGGCAGATAGTATTTGTGCAGCAATATCAATAATCTCTTTTCCTTTTATTTTTCATAAATTGTTTTTTAATGAGTTATCACAAAAACCTTATCTTGAATTTGAGCTTTTAAATCCTCATTCTCTGCAGATTTTAAGTTCAGTTTATCAATTAAAGAGTCACTCTGTTCTTTAGAACGAACACGTGTCTTTTTAATTGAGTCAAACTGCTTTTTAAAAACCTGTTTAACATGATTAATTTCATTACAAAGCACGTCATTTTCGAAAGCAATTTTGCCACACTACTCTTCAGTTCCACATTTTTTGTTTCAATTTCACAATAATCATACTTGACATTCTCATCCTTGGACTTTTTCTCTCATTGATTTTATCATGTCCTTCAACTTACAAATGGTATTGTCTTTGTCTTGAAGCTGAGCTTTCAAATCATTATATGCGAAAAATTCTAGAATTTCAAGAGCATTTTGATTATCACAAGATTTACGTTTTTTGAAAAATTTCTTGATTGAGTTGTATTGAGCATTCAAGAGAAATACAATTTTTTCACAGTGTGTGTGTCATTAAAAGATATTAATACGCCTTTTGTGATTTCAAAGCTCGGCTCATGTTTACAAGATTATTTTCTAGTTCCTCCTTTTACAGTTTCACCAATCAACGACATAGAATTCATCACAGTTAAGATAACATCTTGATACATGATTTATTGTAAGAGTCGATCATTTTCCAAAAGAAATTCTTTTTAGCAATTTCCAAACATTGTTTGTCGACTTAAGACTGTTGAACAATAGCGTCCATTTGGTCAAAAACTGTCTATTATCTTTCCATTATTTCATTTTGAAGATTCTCTATAGCATTGAAATATGATTCTTTTTAAAGATTAGAAATGGATAATTTCATTGTTAAAACTACAAGCTGTTGTATGTTTAAATCCCCCATTTCACCTTCTGTAAAGGCTTTAGGTGTAGTCCTTATCTTTCACCACATTGGTCAATCTTTAGCATGGATGGAATTTAAGCTTTTAAGGCTTTCATTCCTAAGCTTTCTTTGGAAGTTCCCTTAGGAGATTCGATGTGTAACAAGTATGCATCAGAAGGTTTTTGGAGGATCGGACATACACAACCAGAAAGCTTGTTTAGCCGACAATTCTTGTTGTGGAGTAAAACGTTTCCCAAAATCATCAGTTAGTTTATTTAACTTTTCATAATCAATAGGTTTATGAGAAATGTTTTTATTAGTAACCTCTGGATCCTTTGCTTTTTCAGACATTTTTTACCGACTCTCTTCTTCCAAAATCAGTGTTTCCTCATCATCAATCACAGGCATAGCAACATGTTTATCAGACATACAATACCATCATACCATAGGTTTGGTTTAATTCCGCTGAGCTTCCTCAAGATAAAAAGGATTATGATGTTTGTGTAATCTATCTTAGAAGGCATGTGGCTTAGTTAATCACGTGCATTGTTTGAGCATAGATTGACCACTTTAAAAAGAAGATTATCAAGTTCCTTTATTCTTTCAAATCAATTTCGTTTTCATAAATTTATCATCTTTTCTTTTGGGATTACATTTTTGAAAAAACCTTGAATGTTAGCAATTGATGCGGTCCATGTGGACTTATTTGTCTTTTACACGAAGTTTTACAACTCCTTAGGCAGTGTACCTAACCGTTGTAGTGTAGTATAGGCAAGGCTCGGAGGTTGTTATCGTTCTCTAGGGGAATAGCACTGTGAAGGCCGGATCGAATGTTCACTAAGGTCTAAGGGTTGAAGGAAGATTATTTTTGTGTTTTTATATTTTATGAAAGCAAGTAAATCTCGGGTTTGAAGGTTGGTTTGTTTTAATCAAATTAACTACTAATTATAATCTAATGACAAGAACAATTATACAACGAAGCATATTCACTTGGGATGCACTACTCCTTGCTAGCTATCCAATTCTACCTATTGCTTTATCACACTTGAGATGTAATGTGTAAGTATTTCCTAGGTCATGAACGGATTACATAAACCCGCCGTATATGTAATATTTCGTTAGGGCAACACACAAGTAAGTTAGTATGAAGACTATTACAAGGCCCTTAAGAGTATATTACATGCATTTGAAATATCTTAAGAGGAATCAACCATAAAAGGAGTAAGGTAGTATGAAGACTGTTACCGATGGTATCCTTTCTACACACTCACGTTTCCCTAGACATGTCAACTGCGATACAGATAAAAGCTGGTTTTCTAAAGCCTAACGCGCACATTTATCAACAAGAAGCAATAGGAAACAAGAATTATAAACTATAATCAATTATACTCATTGAATCTGTCACAAACAACAAGATCTAATCAACTAATAACAAGTTTCATGCATACCCAAATGAATACTAGATGAATTAGCCAAGCATGCTTAAATTATAGAAATCATAATCAATAAAAGGAATTGAAGACATGAATTAAGATATAAGTTATAATCAAACCATTACAAGATGTTTATGGAATGAATTTGGTCTTCTAATTTGCTGGAAAAATACCTACCCAAACCCTAAAATCGAACTTAGGGGTGGGGGCTTGATAAAAATGAAGTTATGAGGCTGTATATATAGGTAAACCCTAAGTCGGTTTGTCATGACGGCGTCAGGGTTAACAATTAATGCCGTCAGTATGACTTTTTACTAAGTTATATATTTTCTCGCTGCGATCGCGTGGGCTGTTGAATCGTTGAAATCTGAGTTTGTATGAAGGAATTATGACCAAAACAATATCTAGTACTTCGCGCGCAAGTGAAATGATCTTCTCAATCTCGTGACATAAAATCTTCTAGGGTTTCTTTAGGTCGGCCACGTTCTGATGCCGTCACCAGACCTCTAATGCCGTTACTTCAAGCGTCCTGACACCATCGCTTGAAACACGCGACGCTGTCTCCACACTCTGTATGCACAACTTCTTTAAGGATTTGGTGTTGAGTAGTAGTCTTGTCCGTTTCTTCTCCAAATGAGCCCAAGTCACGTGTATTTCCTCCAAAAGCCATCCAAGTGTTAAAAACCAGAAAACAAACGATTAAGCATATAATCTGGGCACATCTGCATGATTTAGGGGGTTAAATGACCCCGAAATAATGTATAAAATGACACCTCATCAATATCATGTGCCAAACCAAAGCCTTATAACAACTTTATAACTTCTTTTTTTCCAAATGCTTATAACACCAATAACTAAGACTGGCACAAAACTGAGATCTTGAACACATTGTACTTGAGATACTTTGGGAGATTTTTAGCACTGAAAGCGAGTGCTGCAGATAATGGGATTACATGGGGATCTATTTTACCTCTTATCATATGATATCGTCTATAAATTAACCTCATTGCGGTCTAGTAAATGATGATCAAGCACAAGTTCTAGAGCTACTAAATTACCGGCACTCTCATAAAATATGCATCAAAGGCTATAATATACCTCACAGTTTAGCAGACTGATTTTTATGCTAGTTATGATGTCAATCCGAGTAGGGTTTAGATTTAAGAAAAAGACTCGGTCACCCTGTATATTTTACAGTTTATCGTAGCTCGTAGTTTAATGTTAATCGTATGACATACGGTAATGGGCCGGGTATTAACCCACACGTATAAATCTATACACTCATCAATCATTACATTGACACCAAAGACATTTGAGATAATGTAAAGATGCTCCTGGAAGGTTCCGAGTTAACAAGAGATGAACGTGAATCACAATTATACGATGACTTTGAACACTTCCGTCAGAACAAAGGAGAAACCATTCACGAATACTATATCAGGTTTACAAAGCTCATTAACGACATGAGAAACATTAAGATGACTATGCCTAAAATACAGCTTAACTCAAAGTTTGTGAACAATATATTGCCTGAATAGGGTAGATTCGTGACTATAATCAAACTGAATAGAGGATTGAAAACATCTAACTATGATCAGTTGTATGCTTACTTGAAGCAACACGAGGCACATGCTAATGAGAACAAGATGATGTTGGAAAGATACACTCAACATGCTATTGATCCTCTTGCCTTTGTGTCTAATGTTTCACTTTAGGAGTACTCTATACAATCATTAGCTATTCCACAATCTGGATATGTCTCACCAGTTACCTATCAACCACAATTTGCTGATAACCCACAACTTGATTCAGGACTTACCCCAACTGATGACTTGATTGAAAACTTAACTAAAACAGTTGCCCTACACGCCGCAATCTATAAAAACACACCTTCCTCAACTAAACAAATCAACTAGAACTTCATTAACCACAAGGAACCAAGCCACAGTTTAAAACGACAGAGTTGTGGTTCAGAATGTTCAGGGTAGACAGAACAGAGTTCAAGGGAACAATGCAAGGGGAGCAGTTACAGCTGGAAATAGGGGAGTTCAAAACAAAGTTGGCAATGCAAATCCTAGTCAAGCAAAGCCTGTTAAGTGTTATAACTGCAATGGAATAGGGCACATAACAAGACAATGCACTCACCCAAAGGAACCACAGAATTTAGGGATACTTAAGGGGTTTTCCCCCAAAGGGGGGGGAAAATTTTTTTGGTGTGATGCAAGCTCAAGAGAATGAAGCGGTTTTGGATGAAATGCAGTTGTTGTTTACTGTAGGTGGACAAGATAGCACTTTTGTTGATGATCTGGATGAGCCACCAGTACAAGATTTGGCACTCAATATAGACCAGGTCTTTTAAGCTGATCAATGTTATGCTTTTGACTCTGATGTTGATGAGGCTCTTACTACACAGACCATGTTCATGGCAAATCTATCATTAGCCGACCCAATCTATGATGAAGTTGGTCCATTTTATATGCTTCCCGCATTTATCTTAGGTACAAGATCATGATAACTATCTTGATAATGTTGGTGAGTATCATGAAGTACACGAGATGCAAAACGATGTACAACAGCAAAACTACGTTGTTGACTCAGATGTTGAATATACGAGTGATAGTAATATTATTCGTATGAACAGTATGTGAAGAACAACACAGAGCAAGTTGTACAAAGTAATGTATCTTCTATGCCAAATGATGCTTTAATGATGATAATCAATGATATGCATGAACAGTCTGCCCAATGTATTTCTGTGAATGAACTAAACAAAGTAGTTAATGAATCATTAACTACTGAACTTGCGAGATATAAGGAACAAGTCAAGATTTATGTAAAAAGGGCAAGGTTTGAATTAACTGAAAGAGAACAAAATATTGATGAACAATTGAGAATAATTATCACTAGCCGTAACATTAAGGAAGAATCTTTAAAAAAAGGAACTTCATTCTGTAAAAATGCAACTTAATTCTACCATTGACCATAACAAGATAATGAAAGAAGAAGTAGCAACTTTGAAAAAGGATTTTAAACAAAAAGAAAATAAATACCTTGAAGATTTTTTGGATATGAAAGCATTAAAAGAAAAAGTTGAAGATAAATTATTCAAACAAGATCAGTCTCTTCAAACTGTACACATGTTATGTAAGCCAAAACCTTTTTATGATGAAAAGAAAAAGGTAGCAATAGGTTACAATAATCTCTTATATCTCACCAGTGCAATGCAAGTTCAATCTGCTCTATATAATGGTCATGAAATAGTCAAGATCAATCATGCTCCTACTGGTGTGCATGACTCAGAGGATACTCTTGAGTTAGCTGAGATAACTAGAAATAGAATGCTTGAGAAAATGAAAAGCCCTCTGTGGGTTAAAACTAAGATTAAGATAGTACCCCCAGATTACTCGAAAGAGAATTGTCTTGCAACTTTTACACCACAGAGACAATTGTCCGCAGAATAGATATTTTGGTCTTCCGTTCTGAAGCCAATTTCTGAAATGACAGTGTATCCACCTAATATACCGGCAAAGCTTGTCCCCAGGGTTCTTCTAACAAAAAGTCAAGTGAAAATTAATATTTATACACTCACACAACTTTTTACAAAATTTGATAAAACTTGTAAAAAAAGAATTACACCATGTGGTCTCACAGAAGGGGAAAGGGGTTTCGAACAAACAAAGGAATGTTACCTTACTGAGGTAATTCCATTTTTCAAAACGCTTAAAGAACATTTTAAGGAAATCCAAACGGATCTCGTTAAAGAAGTTAAATAAATGAAAGAGATTTTTGAACAAATGGAAGCTGAGGTTGAACAAAATGCTGTGGACAAGCAATGTGCAAACATTGAAAGGAAAAACCTTCTCATCGAAAATGAGAATCTGATTGCTGATTGTTTGTCTAATGAATTGTTGTATAGTGTCATGAATGCTGTGAATATTGTATCTAGATTTTCTGAAATGCATGATGCTTACACTGTAGAACAAGCATGTTGTCTAGAACTTGAAGCTAAGATTTCTAAATTAAAACACAAGATTCCAAAAGATGATCATAGTGAAATGATAAAACGTTTTTCCAACCTTGAGGTGAATCACCTGAATTTGCAATTAAGTATCAACATCTTAAAGAACGTTTTGGAAACAACAAATCACAGACATTTCAAGATGCTCCTGAATTTGACTAATTTTTTGAAATCAACAAAATGAAAGAATCTCTTCAAGGAAAGGACAACACAATTAGAAAGTTAAAAGTGCAAATCTCTCAAATGAATGAGAGACGTAGTGAGGCAGATCGTATTCTTGATATTAAGGCCTTAGATTCTTAGAACACTAAATTAACAGAAAAAGTCACTGCTCTTCAAGAACAAAATAAGCGTTTTAGGGCAGAGAATGAAAAAGTTAAGCAGCATTATAAGGAATTGTATGATTCTATTAAGATAACACATGCTAAAACTATTGAAAAGACATCTTCTTTGTTAATTGAAAATGAGAAACTAAAGGCTCGGCTAAAAGGAAAAATGGAATGCGTCACTATGAATACTATGAAACCAAAAGTTCTTGCTCTTGGTATGTATGCAATCGATGTTGAACCAATCCTCCCTCGCAATAGGAACAATAGGTAAGTTCATCTAGATTATCTCAAACATCTTAAGGAAAGTGTAGAAATACTTTGTGAGATAGTAGAAGAGGCTAGAATTGAAAAACCATTAGATAATGCGCTTGAAAATGCCTGCTTTTACACTAAGAGATCTCAGGAATTGTTAGAATATATGATTGGCACTTGTCCGAAAGAATTCAATAAAAGAGATAAAAAGGCTGCTACTACCCCTTTGAGTAGGAACAAGCAAGTTGCTTTTAGGGAAACATGTGATACTTCAAATAATAACACACAAACACATGTTGAGCAACAGACTAATGTACATGTGATTCCTTCTACAGGAGTAATCAGTTCTACTGAAGCTAGCGGGTCAAAGCCTAGGAGAAATACAAAAAAAATCGGATCTTGCCAGCTTAAAGTGACAAAAAAAAGTAGAAGCTCACCCTAGGAACAATAAGTCTAATTTGGAACAAGAGAATCGTGTTGATTCTAGTATTAGCTGTAAGCGTACTGTAAATAATTTGAATTCTAATTTTGTGTGCAAGACATGTAATAAATGCTTAATTTATGCTAATCATGATAAGTGTGTTGTAGAATATTTGATGTCTATACAAGCCCCCCCCCCTCCCACAGTTAAAAATGTTTTGAGCAAAGTTAAGCAGGTTTGGAAAGCAGCAAGAAAACTGTTTGCTAAAGTTGGTTATCAATGGAAGCGCACTGGAAGGAAATTCACTTTAGAAGAATAGTGCCCTTTAACTAGGTTTACTAAATCCAAAGTAGTTCCTTTAAAGCAACCTGAACACGTTAGTACTAGTGAAATTGTGATCACTGAGAGATTTAGTAACACTTCTCAGAAACCATTAACTAGGTACAAACGTAGAAACAAAAAGGAAAAGGCAATTTCCACTAGCATTCCCACTACAGCTGAGACAAAGACAATTGATGCTTCTGTGAAATATACTACTATATCTGCTAACCAACAGGACCCCAACAAAAATTGGGGATCCAACATACCAAACTCTCCATCCTCGTTTGTTTTCAAATGCAGGTCGTACAGATCGTCCTTTGGTATTTGGACTCAGGCTGCTCAAAACATATGACGGGGAATCGCTCACGGCTCAAGAATTTCGTAAAAAAGTTCATCGGGATAGTTAGATTCGGGAATGATCATTTTGGTGCTATTATGGGTTATGGAGACTACGTGATTGGTGACAGCGTGATCTCCAGGGTATATTATGTGGAAGGACTTGGACACAATCTCTTTTCTGTAGGACAATTTTGTGATTCAGATCTTAAAGTTGCATTCAAAAAACATTCGTGCTATGTTAGAGATGTAGATGATGTGGAGTTACTTAAAGGATGTCGTGGCTCAAATTTGTATACTATCTCTGTTGAAGACATGATGAAGTCCTCTCCAATCTGCTTATTGTCCAAAGCCTCCAAGAACAAATCATGGTTGTGGCATCGTCGGTTAAACCATTTGAACTTCGGTACCATCAATGATCTTGCAAGAAAAGATCTGGTAAGAGGCTTACCAAGGTTGAAGTTTGAGAAAGACCATCTTTGCTCTGCTTGTCAACTAGGAAAGAGCAAGAAGTATACTGATTCGTCGTTATAAGTATATATATATATATATATATATATAATATAAGCAAATCGGCAAACTACTCTTGTGAAAGAGTAATAAGCTAATTACTAATAAAATATATTTCCGAAAAGTATTGATGAGAAAATTACCCTTAGGAAAGGATAAAGTTCAAATCGTTCCCGAGTCGTTTTCCCAACGAAGCGTGAATATTGAAAATCTTGTTTCGGTTCGTGATCGCGTGCTTGAATATTCGATATTTTGGATTTTTGGATTCTAAAACTAATAAAGGAAAAGCATATAAAGGTACGCTAATCTAGAAATTAAGGCAATTTAAAAATCTAACGACATTTAAAAACAATTAAAAACTAATTAATAACTAAAATTTACTAACTAATTAACTAAAAATGACAAATTAAAACTCTAAAAACTCAAAATGCAAATTTCTTAAACTAAAATGTATTAAACTATTTTTTAATAACATAAAATATTTTTTTGATTTTTAAAACTAATTAAAACTATTTTTAAAACTAAATAGGACTAAAAATTAAACTAAAAATACTAAACTTAATCCTAAAATTTTGAGAAAATTTCTAAAAATACTAGACTCTATTTTTGAGGTTTACAAAGAAAAACGGATGAAAAAGCTAACACCAATAAGCTGTGAAAATTCAAATAAGCAAAATAAGCTAAAACTAAACAAAGTATAAGATTTAAATGCAACAAACATGTAAATGAAAAAGACCCAAGGGCGACTGGTTAAGGCGTGTGTGTTGTGTGAGGGAGGTCACAGGTTCGAGTCCTGTGACTGTCCCTTTTTGGAAAACATTTTTTTATTTTTCTTTTTAAAACAGCTAAAGAATAAGCAAAAATAAGCAAATTTAATGAAAGACTTATTGCCAGTTCTTATTAATAAGCTAGAAAAAGGACAATTAAAAGTGACATTTGCTATTTAAAACTGATTTGATATTAAGCTAAGACTATTTAGACTAACTAAGTACTATTAAGACCAATAAGCTAATAGAAAACTAAAAAGCTAAAAACAGACCTAATTTTAGACTCAATGAGCACTAGGGATTAAAAATAAGCAAGTAAAATAAGCTGAAAAAGCATCAAAAGACATTAAGACAACAGACTTTAAGGACTTTTAAAGGACTTTTGACCAAATTTAAGCTAAGATTAAAGACTAATAAGCACTTGAAATAAGCTGAAAGGTAAAAACAGATTTAGACTTATACTCAAATAACTCAAATAAGCTAAACTTAAGAAAACTAATTTAGGAAATAAGCTAGAAAAAGACTAATGAAATGACAGTCTACACTACTTGTTTTTGGCTTTTTGAAAGAAAATGACTCATTTGCAGCTTAAAATTAAGACTTAAAAATGATTTTTACTAACTAAAAACTTGAAACAGATTAACACTAGACTATAATAAGCTATATTTAATCAAAATTTATCAAAGTCTAACTAGAATCCAACCACAATTTAACCTGCAATATCAAACTTTTAAAAGCTACACTACTTGATTGATTTTGTTCTAAAATACTAAAAAAGCTTTACCTAAAACTAAAAACTCAAAATAGATGCATATTGATGCACTAGAAACCAAACTTTGAACTTAAATTCTACACCTAAAATACACTTTTTAAAAATTAAACCATTAAGCAGTTTATAAACCATTTAAACTAGCAGATTTGGATTTAACTTTAAAACTTAACAAAGCTTATTTTAAACTTATAAAAACGACCACTTAGACCTTATTTGAGCTTATCAAGTCCATCTTAATCATTAGAACAACCTACACTTGTTTTAATCCTATTAATGCTGCTTATCCCAAACACCCTTTTAAAACTAGAAAATCCTTTTTTAAACTAAAACGGACCTAATTAAGCTTGGAAATGCTAAAACAGATTAAGAACTAACAATAATAAGGACTAATAAGCATAAACCTTATAGAAATATGCACTAAATACTAAGCTTCACAAATAAGCAGTCTTGACTTCTAAACTAACAGGTTTATTTAAAACTAAATTTAAACTAATTCTAGGCTACATCGTAAGCATAATAAGCTACTATTCCACATAATAAACATAATTAAGCAACAAAAAGCAAAAATTAAGCAGTTTAATAAGCTAAAACAAAAATTAAGCTAGAAAGAGTAAAAGTGAACATACCATGTCCTTTGCTCTAAACAAGGACTTATAAATTCTCTTTAGAGCTTATATACAAGCTCCAGCGTATTTACATAAGCTGGTATGGTCCCATAAGCCCATCCATGTCTGGCTTATCATCCAAATTAAGCTTTTTATGACTTTTTAGATTATTTAAGTGGAACTGCTTATTCAGTTAGGCTATAAGCTAGCTTAATTGAATAAGTGTTAGCTTATTAAGTAACAAGAGCTTATTGAACTTATTAAGTGAATTCAAAACATATCTTAAATGAATTTTCATAGAAGTTAAAACATGAACTTAACATACAATTTAAAAAGAAACCATAATTTTATTAATGATTAAAAGATTACAAGCTTTGAAAAATGAAATTACAATATAAAGACAATAAGCTAAAAATTTAAGCTCAAATACTACTAAAAGCTAGATATTCCTAACTGTGTGAATACATGGGGTATTTATAGCTGAGGTGAGAAACTTCTAGGCCTTGAGGAGCGTTCTTCAATCTTGAATCCTAGCCTTTGATTGCTAACAAACTTCCAATCCATCCTTTTTAGCCATTGGATTACTTCCACGACTTCTCATCCAATAGGAGTGCTTGGGATTGCCAACGTGGCCTGCTGTGATATCAGAGGCGCCCCATTGGCTTTCTAGAAGAGGTAGGAGTGTGGATGAAATTGAATTTAACCGTACCATGTGTGAGTGTAAAAATGAAAGAGAAGATCTATAGTGATTTTTAGGCGCGTTTTATTGTTTGACTTGGGTCAGAGGTTTAGGATTTGGCTTATTTTTTATGACTTGGGCTTGGACTGGATAATAGACTTATAGATATGGACTTGGATTTTTAGACTAATGCTTGGTATAGCTAAAATATTAATAGGCTGTCCCGGCCCATAAAACGGGTACGGGTTGGCCCATTAAAGATGAATACGCTCTCGGCTTCGCTTTCTCACGCTTTTCCAATCTCGTGCTCATTTTTGTCTATTTTTTATATATTCGTTACCTGCACAACACAATTACAAAATAGACATATACAATGTATTTTCCATTTGTTTTTAGTCATGTAAGCTCATTTTAATAAAGAAAAATGATATGTGATTAAACACATATCAATGGGTGATTAACAAAGTTTTACAAATTTCTTTGTCGTATTACACATGGAAATTCTTTCATATTCTTTTCTTGGCAAAGCATTGTATATAACCATTTTGGCTTCGTTATTTTTTTGCAATCCTCTTTTTAAGATCATCACTTTGTTTTTTAAAAGGGATAACCTCATCTAATTTGGTTTTCGAATTTTTTTGAATAGGTTGAAAATTACCGTTAGCAATAACATGCCAAAGATCAAGATCTTTTGATTTAACATATGTTTCGAATCTATTTTTCCAATAAATAAAACTATCACTTTAAACGGACATGAAATGAAAGGAAAGCCATGAGTGCATAATTAGGCCCTTTCTCTGCCTGATCACTCCAGTCATATCCACCAAGACCATCACATGACACCAAAGTTGTGGAAGTAGATGTTTCCACATGCGCACTCCTTTATGAGCTTTCCTTGTTCTTGTTGTCTTGATTTCTTGGAGCTCTACACTCCCTAGCAAAATGTCCCCTCTTGTGGCAGTTGTAGCACTTCACTTTGGACATATCAAAACCAATAGTCTCATTGCCATTAATAGTAAGCTTCCTTTCAGTATTCTTCAAAAACCTTCTTGCCCTCGTAGTCAACATGGCCATTTTCCATCTCAAATCCATCTCTTCTATGTCATACTGGATAGATTTGTTGCAAGTCCTCATGTACAAGTTGAGGACTATTTGGTTGACTAGCAAAAAATGCATAAATAACAGCATCACTCAAGTTATCAATATTTGTAGAGTAAGCATCATTAACTTGAGTGCTAGCAATAGAAACTCCATGAGCAGTATTAACTGCTTGAGCAGTATTAACGATATGCATTTAGATAGGAGAATTTGTAAAAGTTTGCTTATAGACTTTTCTCAATCTTGTGTTTTTGTGTAAAAATATAAACCTAGACACAGATTTTTTTTTTGTCAGTGGGTGGTCCCCTTAAAATTAAGGGGGCCGCCCTTTATGAATTAAGGGGGCCACCACCTGTTGAGAAAATATTTCTTAGAATTTTTATCAAACAACTCTTTGATGATTATCATTTCTTTATTATGTTAAAAACTTAATCAATTTGTTCCATCATGTAGGATATTGAATATCATAACACAATCAATGATCTAGGGGTTGGCCTACTTTGTAGAAAGAGAAAGTAAGTTCTAGTGAGAGAAAAACACCTTTAGTGTATGTATTATCAAAATGATCAACCAACCCCTTCCCATGGCTAGAAAGGGGTATATATACATGAGTTTTGTGCCCCTAAGTAGGCTATGGAGTGGGATAACATGTGGGTAAAGACCCGGCCCAACACCATAAGTCATACGGTAATTAAACGATTATTATTAAGGCTACGAGTTAACCTATGCTAGACATTACACGGGGTGACCGAGTCTTTTACATGGATTTTCATAATCCTAACAATCTCCCCCTAAGGGAGGTCACCCCAGAAAATACAAATAGAATCCTAGCTATCTTTGAATTGATCTTTGACTCTGGCTCGTAGTCTTTTGATTCTTCAAGATTAGTCTCTGTATTGCAAGTAGTAATCTTTGAGCTTTGTTCCTTAGACTTGTGTGATCTTTGAGCTTTCTTTGAGATCATCATCTACAGTAAATCTCTTAATCATCCTTGTTGTGGAGTATTGCCTTCATGTGATGTTGTGACCTTCGAACCCGCATGCTCAAACTTTTCTGGATCATGATAATACTCATCAGAGTTGCGGAAGCTGTGTTGTAGGTCTTTCATTTGTCATGATGTCTTTGATTAGTAACATTAAGTGTGAGCATGGGGTTGTGAATTGACTCTACTAGAACGAGGTATCTCCATCTCTATCTTTACGTGAACCTGTAATAAAACAGTTAGCAATAAAGCATGTGGACGAATATGGCTTTGTCATTCGCCTGAGTCTGGTTGGATTAACCTCTGGATCCGTAAGGATCGACCTGTGATCAGGTAGATTCATATTAAGAAGAATCTCCTTGACAGGATTTCCAGTATAAGTATCGGATCATATAATGTACAACCATCAGAATCACCATACTTGCCTATTCTCTTTATCAGAACGTCTCAAAGCAGACAGCATAATAAGATGAATCGTTAGATAGTGTCTACCGATTGATGAGAAAAATTGATTTGAAAATCAATTGACGTGTCACTTGAGAAAGTATTTTTGTGACACATCAAGAGTATTTTATAGCACAGAATCAAATTTCATCAGAAACACATTTGTTTTGAAAGATATACATAGTCAATGTGCTCGAAAATCAGTTGTTGAGCACATCGAAAGGTTTTTCAAAAAGTATCCGTCAATTCACTGCCTAGAACAAGTTTGATTCATAAAGAATCACACCATCGTTGTTTTCCATTTGTCACAAGTTTAATCCATAGTGGATCTCACATATCACCTACTAAGAGCTTGTTAGATGTTGGCTTTAGAAGGATTTCCATCTTCATTGTGAGTACTTTCGTATCACTCGGATGTTCTGGCAATACCATGAGGATAATGCGTAGGAATCTTAAGATCTTACGTGTTATCACAGTGTGTCATAAGCAAGCATAATTTGTATTAGTGTCCTAGCGAGATTTATGGATGATCTCAGGATCGTAGACTCTATTGTGCATTTTTTGGTTTTTATTAGTCGAGGCTGAGCATACTGCCCCCACCTTATCAATATCATCTAACCTCGTAGTGAGAGAGACGATAGAAATGTATTGATCTCCGTGAGAATGAAACACGAATCCTAATGAGGGAGATCTAGTGGGCTAGTGAGGGTTGTGCAGCGTATCACGGGTTCCAATGATACTTGTCGTTCAATTCAGCGTCTCAAACCATGTGATTCTGACAGCATATGTAGTGACCCGGTTTCTGCCTAATGATTTAAGGAGGGCTGCTTTCTTTTCACATGTATCATAACATTTCTTTTTCATTCTTCAACCCCTTTAAGTGCTTACCAAGACTTCATTACTAGTACTCCCTTTGTTGGTATGTCCGGTACTAACACCATCTCATCCGCACTATTCCCTTATTCTCATATTAACATACTCCTTTTTGTAAGCATACTAAGAACTTCTACACTAACTAGTGATTGGCCCTGGTAATCCCTCTTGCTCTGTCGGATCGTAGGATCGAGTACCTAACCTTACCATCCTTATAACTCCGATAAAGTAATTACAGGGTCGGTCTTTAGTATTTCCACAATTGCCATCAAACCGGTTACGCTCCCCCTCAATATGTGCAATCGATATTCGATAAAGGTTTTAGAGCACCATATAGAGAGCCACACTTGCGTCCTAATAGATTCACATTTTTATCAGATTTAATATTTAAATCACATTCACCTCCCCTGATAAAAAATACCTCAAACCCTTTTGAGATTTAGATCTCAATAGATTTAAAAATATGTTTTAGAAATTTTTTGGGAGAGACGTGTTCTGATTAAATACAAGCCGATATTGGAACCTATATAGCTCCCCCCCAATTTAAAGAGGGATTCTGTTAGTGTTCAGTAATGATGAATTTATACAGAATTTGGAGTTTAACGAGAAATTCATGAAAATTTCATAAACTGACAACATAACACTGATTACCACACAACAATTGATGTACAAATTATGTATGAGACAGACCTGAAAATGTTCAAACACGAAAGTGTCACAAATCATTTTGTCCTTGTTAGCCAATCTGTAGTCCGTCTCGAATCACTCTAGATGGAAGTTGTCTTAGCTACCCCCCGAACCAACAATCCTTTCTTGAGAAGATTTTCAAAATATTTCTGAAGAAGCCGCATTAAGAAGACTGATGTAATAAAGCCTACATATTCGAAGTAACACAAATAATTTGAAACCATAACACAAAAGTTAATTAAGTCCCTGATGATCGTATTTTCTCCTTACAAAGATAGTGAGATATAACTTGAAACACCAAGGTTAGTCTATGTCTCGACGGGGTGTCACAATTATTTCTTCTAAATAGCAAGAAATGATAATACCTAATCAACATAAGCTCTCGGATATAACGATTTCTTTTCTCTGCCTGCAAAATGACTATCTAAAGGTATCATCATACCTATGTGTACCTCTTTTATCAAATATTTTTACTCCTTTTTAAGAATAAGCATAGTGGTTGACCGTTTAAGGGAGCATTAATTGAATCAGAAACACTTCAAGGCTTTTAAAAACAATGTGATTATATCCAATAATTCCTAAGCCTTTTTACAAACTATGAGGTGTTTTCAATATTGGTCGTTTATAGTTTAAAGTCTGAATTCACTAAGTCTCAAATTGCAAATAAGTCCACAAAGTTTTAAACAAATGACATCTAAAGCCCTTGTAGTTAATATAATATAACTCCCCTAGAAAATGTGATCTGTCATTATCAAAAACTTTATCCGTGTATACCTTGACTTATTTTGAAAGACTGTTTTAAAAGATTATTTGATGACACGTTCTCCCCTTCAAATAATGACTCGTTTTCTATTTAAAGAGTTGTAATCATAGTTTGAGTGGTTGAATTAGCTTTTAAATCTTTTTTTATTTGTGAAATTCCTCAAAACACTGATCCATTGTGAAGACAACTTTTTACCCCCATGGCTAACACAAATAATTTTTGAAGAATCATAGAAAAAAATTATTTGGTTAAAAAGAAGACTTCTCTTCTTTATTAAGAAATAATGCACTGAAACGTACATTAAATCGAGGGTGCATGGGTGTAAAGTAATCCATGCCCGGGAGAACTTAATCACCCGTTGTTAGGAACAACCGTCTTTTTGGCGACATGCTTTCCTCAATTTGAAAAACGGGTTGCAGTCTGAAGTAACTGCAAGCCATAAAGACATGTTTTGAAAAATTTAAACTTTTGTTCGAGCTTCATTTAAAGACCCGTGTCATTATTGAATGACATTTCTAGGACCGTAAATGTTATCGATAAACGGAAGACATGTCTTGAAAAACTATTTTTGGTATTTTCTATTTTCTGATTTTTATGGTTTTTGTAGGTTTTATATTTTTGTATTTTCTTTTTGGATTTGAATATGTACATATTTACATAGGATAAAGGAGGACCATGCCTTTACTCCTCTTCTCCTTCCTAAAGACGTTTAAGAGTTTCCGGAGACATACTCTTCATACCAAGTCACGGGAGTAGGAATTCGAACCGCTCTCTTGGTAATGCTTTGGTGAATATATCCGCGAGCTGATAATCCATCGTCACGAAGTACAATTCAACCATGCCTTTCTCAACTTGCTCTCAAATAAAATGGTGTCGAATGTCAATGTGCTTGGACCAGGAGTGCTGGACATTATTGCAGCAGAGCGCAATGGCACTACGATTGTCACAATACAAGGGAATCTTATTGAATACAAAGCCATAGTTTGTAAGTTGTGATCTCATCCAAAGTATCTGAGAATAACATCCAGACATGGCAATGTATTCAGCCTCTGTTGTTGAGACCGTAGTACTCTTCTGTTTCTTTGAGGACTAGCTGACTAGTTTATCTCCAAGGAATTGAGCACTTCCTGACGTACTTCTTTGTGTGTCTTGACAACCTGCATGGTCCGCATCTGCATAGGCCGTTAGTGCCATAGCAGTGTCTTTCGGATACCAAAGTCCCCAATTAATGGTTCCTCTGAGATATCGAAAGACCCGCTTAAGTGCTTCAAGGTGCTTTTTGGTAGGCGAAGCCTGATACCGAGCACACATGCATACAGTGAATACAAGTTCGGGTCTGCTGGCAGTGAGATACATTAGGGAGTCGACCATACTACGAAATCGAGTTTGGTCAACTGGAATCCCTAAGGGGTCCTCATCCAGTTTAAGTCGATCCACCATGGGTGTATCAACAGGGTCACACGAATCCATCCTAAATTTCTTTAATATTTCAAGAGCAAATTTTGATTGATTAATAAAAATGCCTCCGGGATTTTGAGAAACTTGTAAGCCTAAGAAAAATGACATTTGTCCCATCATTGACATTTGAAATTTGGAACTCAACTCATTGGAAAATATGTCACGCGCCTTAGGGTCGGTTGAGGCAAATATGATATCATCTACATATATTTGAACAAGAAGAATATGTTTGCCTGTTTTCCTAGTGAATAATGTCGGATCAACTACACCCTTGGAAAATTTGTTGTCCAGAAGAAATCGTGACAAGGTATCGTACCTCGCCCGAGGGGCTTTCTTTAAACCGTACAAAGCCTTATTTAGACGATAAACATGTGTCAGATGATATGGATCAACGAATCCCTCTGGTTGACTAACATAGACTTCTTCCTTCAACTCCGCCATTAGGAATTTGTTTTTGGCATCCATCCGAAAGAAGGACATGTTATTGACAAGAAGCGCATTGGCGATGAAGATTCAAATAGCCTCGATACGTGCAACCGGTGCAAATGATTCCTCGAAGTCAATTCCCTCCTCTTGTCGATATCCCTTGGCCACCAACCGAGCCTTGTTTTTTTCAGAACATCACCGTACTCATCAAGTTTAACTTTGTAGATCCACTTGAGAGCAATATATCATGAGACACAGTCCATTGAGGTACTAATTACCATAACTTGAAGTCAATCAATTTGGTGAATCCATCTTGCATGGCTTGAAACCAGCACTCCTTCAATAATTGCCGATTTAAAGTTCTTTGATCGACTTTTTTGACAAGATAGAGTTTATACAAGCACCACGAATGCATCGGTTGCTATTGTTTTCTGGTGGATCTGGTCGAGAGGGAATTGCCCCTAATATTATTGAGAGAGTGTACCATCATGTGATCTTTTGCTCTAATTTATCTAGATGATGAAAGTGTTGTGCGAATACATAAGGAGATTTCTGGTAGAAATAAGATCCCCGGATGATGATGCTTCAGACCTAGGTTCCAGAGCAAACACGTTTATGAAGTGATCATTGTCAATAGGATCAAAAGGATTATCTTCCATGAGAGGAGATCCAGCTGCAATGCCTTGATGTAAACTTGGAGATTTTAATGCCGAAGATGATGGTGAATGACTTGGAGAATGTGCATCTTGATCAATGGTAGTAGATGAAGGTGTACCGGTTGAGTTGACTGGAACTTGAACTGCTGGAGCAGGAGAAACCGGTCTTTCAACACAAGGAGGTTCCAGGTATTCATCGAACATTGGTTGGAATAAAATCTCCATATCTTTATTTGTTGGGGGTACATAAGGAGCTGCAAGAACCGGATTTGGTACGATCCCTGAACTTATCTGTCTAGGCGTCAGAAAAGTAGGGGGGCGGGTCCCTATATGGATTGCACAGGACCTATTTTGGTACATAAGGATCTAGGCTTGAACTGCAGTGTTTTCAAACTTCAATTAACAGTTTTCAAAAGGATTTGAATGTCTTGAACCCCTTATTTTTTAGATATCAGTCTTTTCAGCAACCATTCTCTGAGTCCTTCCTTTTTTGGATTGACAGATGTACCTGCACTTACATCAAGAGATTGTTTGCATTCATACGGGTTAGTGATATCTTCATTTGAACCATTTGGGGGTTCACTGTCAACCTTGGTTGTGCTATCAGTGAACATCTTTCTAGTAGGTATCCACCTAAGACTAGCAGTCTTGAAAATTCTACCCGTCGGTATCCACATAAGACAAGATCTAGGAGTGTTTAGTTTCTCACTCACAGCGGAAGACTTGTTGAGAGAAAACCTTTGTCATATAGCAATCTGCCTACCAGGTTTCTGAGTATGACTATTTGGTTCAATGGGTTTGTTGATGTTTCTAGTCTTAGGGGATTGAACCTTAGCATGAGAATTCACCTTTTTCAGGAACTTTGTTATACAATCATCATGATTTGCATTAAAGACACATTTCTGACAAGTCGAGCAAATAAAGTGTTTGGAATCCAAAAAGGAACTAGAATTCCTAGAATGAGCTACTAGCGACACACCATTTGACATACCACAACTACTCTTAGGTACAGGAAAACTCCTAGATGTTTGATTGTTGCTCCTAGGTTTTGGTTTGCTACCATTAGTAGTGTTTTGAAGGCTAGTAGTATGCCTCACACTAGGTTTAAGATTCGTGTTTTTGTCTTGTGTCTTTTTCTTAGCTACCTCTAGATAGTATTTATGAGCCATGTCATTTGACCCATATGATTCATTAGAGCTATTCCTAGATGAGTAAGATGCAATCACATGATGAGGTTTTACAAACACATATATCTCAAATTTAGGCACATATTAAGTAGTTACTGTTTTGACAAATCATAAATCACATCAACTTGGGAGGGCAAACCAAGTTTATGAAAATTTACTATCGATCAGACTTAATGCAGTCGTTTGTCTAACAACTGATTTGGTTTCTATGTGTTTGTAAAATTGGTTTCCCCAAGATTGATGGTTTTGCAAACTTAATATCCACATAAGTTCCTTTTAACTTTCTTAATTCATTTTTTAATGTTGCATTCGCAAAAACCTTTTCCGAATCCGAGCCTTTAAATCAGCATTTTCGAATAGTCTACTATTACCTTGAGGCAATCAGTGAGTCATTAAGATCTTCGACTGAAAAATTGGCAATTTGATAGAATCATAAAGTTCTTTGTACGTATGTTTTAAATGCTCATTTTCCTTATTTGACTTCTTATTTTCTGCAAGTAATTTAGCCACACTACTTTCATGTTCAATGTTTATTGTTTCCAAAACATTAATTTCCCCTTTTAAGTATGCTTCATTACTGCTTCCTTCACACTTTAATTTGATTCTTCAAGTTTGCAGATTTAGTGTGGTTTTGGCCTATAGCTTAGCTTCTCAAATCATTTATCTGCAAAAATTCACGAAACTCAGGAGACTCCTGATTCCTTTACATTGTTTGTTACTGTGAAAACTTTCTTCCTTTTGGTGTGCATTGTAAATTTCAAGTGAAATACAATGTTTTTTAAGTTGTAAAAATCTGTTTGAAAGTTCATTATAAACTTCTTTTTCAACCATATCATTCATTTTGAGAAACTCAGCCTTAAGCAAGGGACTTTTTACTTGATCTTGTTCAACATCCTAGTCAATCTCTCCTCCCCTATGACTCATATTTGTTGAATCAGGAGTGGTATTGCTATCACCCTTTTCCAACAGATATGTGTCATAATTTGGTTCAGATTGATCAATATGTTGTTGTTCATTAGCAAGGACATTATGTGGAGCAGTCAAATGTACCTCAGCAGACGGCACTTGGTTATTTACTGGTCTGATATCTGCATCCATAACTTGTGTGATATAAGTCCCTAAACTGCTGCTTGTAATATGCTCATCTGACTTTGCCCCCTACATTTGTAACAACTAAACTAGCATCCACTGCTTTACTCGAAACAACCTTACTCTCTTGCATCTGCATCAGTCTTTTATTCACCCATCTATCCTACTGTAGTTTAAGTTGTGATCTTTCATCAATGGACTTCTTAACAGATTTTATGTGTTGGATCAATGAATCATGGAATTATCGAACCTCGATTCGAGTGTATTCAGCAAAATACTTTTCTGTCATTTGACTGTCATAATCCCAAGTGAATTACGAATCGATGAACATCTAAAATTGTTTGTTGATTACCCAAAAGGCAGCTATGGATCTATCTTCTTGAAATTCATCTTTGTCAAGTTGCTTTTCAAGTTGATCCAAGTGAAGTAACATTGAGCATGTGAAAGTCTGAACATCTTGTTCAAAGAGTGTCGTAAATTCCTGTTCGAAACATCCATTGATTTTTAATTCATTGTATGAAAGAACCTGGAGAAATAAATGAAGTAGTAAAAAAGATGTCATGCAACTTTCCTTTGCATTTTCTTGCATTAGTTGCAACTGATGCAATTCTCTCTCTTGAATGTCATCGGAAGCTTTAGACATGATTGATTGATTGTGTTATGATATTCGTAATGATCGGTAACAATGATTAGTTTGAATGTAAAGTGAAGATTGTATTGTATAGATTAGGTGATATGTGTTAATTAAGATTTGGTTGGTTGAAATGAGTTTACGTAATGAAGATAGTATGAATTAGGCAAAACTCAGTGAAGAATCTTAGACAAATCTCAATTTGTTGGAGACAAAATGCAGTGAAGAAATAAGACAAAACGCAGTCAAGAAATGAGACAAAATGCAGTCAAGAAATGAGACAAAACGCAGTTAAGAAATAAGACAAAACACAGTCAAAAATGAAATGGACAGAGTCTCCCCTAGGCAAAACGCAATATGGGTCTTCAATTAGGCAAAATGCAAAGACAAATCTCAGTCTAAAGAGGCAAATCTCAATAAACAAAACGCAGTGCTTAGACAAATCTCAATAGACAAATCTCAATAGACAAAACGCAGAGACAAATCTCAATAGACAAAACGCAGAGATAAATCTCAATAAACAAAACGCAGTCAAGAAATTTGCCAGAGAGACAAAACGCATTCGAGAAAAACGTCACTTTTAAGTGTCGGGGTATATAAGGAACTTTTCCACTTGGAAAAGTTAGTTGTGAAGTTGTTCAAAATATCTAAAATTATCTTTTCTCTTTTCTCTCTCATTTCTCTCTCCTCTTTCTCTCTCTAAACAACTCACTCTCTTTCTCCTTTCTAGTTCGATTCGTGTATGATATATGTTATGAAGTGATTACGGGATCCTACAAAAAGGTAAGGAGTGATCTTTCATTGTCCTCCGAATATGTAGGATATTGGATATCATAACACAATCAATGATCTAGGGGTTGGCCTACTTTGTAGAGAGAGAAAGTGTGTTCTAGTAAGAGAAAAACACCTTTAGTGTATGTATTATCAAATGGTCAACCAACCCCTTCCCATGGCTGGAATGTGGGTATAAATACATAAGTTTTGTGCCCCTAAGTGGGCTATGGAGTGGGCTAACACGTGGGTAAAGACTCGGCCCAACACCATAAGTCATACGATTAATATTAAGGTTACGAGCTAACCTATGCTAGACATTACACGGGGTGACCGAGTCTTTTACATGGATTTTCATAATCCTAACAATCTCCCCCTAAGGGAGGTCACCCCAAAAAATACAAATGAAATCCTAGCTATCTTTGAATTGATCTTTGACTCTGGCTCGTAGTCTCTAGATTCTTCAAGATTAGTCTTTGTACTGCAAGTAGTGATCTTTGAGCTTTGTTCCTTAGACTTGTGTGATCTTTGAGATCATCATCTACAGTAAATCTCTTAATCATCCTTGTTGTAGAGTATTGTCTTCATGTGATGTTGTGACCTTCGAACCCACATGCTCACACTTTTCTGGATCATAATAGCATGCATCAGAGTTGCGGAAGTTGTGTTGTAGGTCATTTAGCTATCATCATGTCTTTTATAATGAGTTTGAAGTGTAAGCATGGGGCTGTGAATTGACATGTCTCTTATCATCAGGTGCTACCGTCTACCGTCAAGAATTTCCTGCAAGAAATTATTAATAATAAACAAACGAAAGTGTCTTTGTTCACTTTC
>BQNB010095972.1:0-12034 GCA_026074375.1 Tanacetum coccineum
GACTCAAAAGAGACGTTTTGGAAAATTTAGTTATCATTCAATAATATATCAGAGTTTTACAAAAAGGAGGTCCCAAAATACATTTAAAACATAACGGTTAAATGATAACAAGTTTGGACGTCTTCAAGTCCATGCCACTCCGTGCCTTAATCTGCTTAGTTACCTGAGATAAACATGCTAAAAAGGTCAATACAAAGATTGAGTGAAATTCATAGGTTTGTAATGAAATGGTTGAATACAAGTCATCATAAGTGGTAATAATTGTACAATTACAATTATCATGGAAAACATTATTATTTCCCTAAGCACATGACACCAACATGTTAACATGGAAATCACCTCAGTGACATTATTGAGGAACAAATGTCCTCTTGGAAAGGTAACTTGCCAAAGTTACCTATTATTCTCAAATATAGTGCGTTTGATTACCTCATATACAGGTAAACACAAACGGGATTCGTCAATCCTGATAGATCTATCCACAATATTTGCGTTCACTCACAAGTGATTAATGGTTCATGATTAAATGATATTGGCAGTGGAGGTAAACTTAGGCAATAATATATCAGGATAGCATACAGTTAGAAAATACTTGTATTCATGGTTTATAGCATGTATCCCCCCACGGGATTTAGAAAAACATATAAAGGTGGGACTATGAACTCACCTTAACATGGAAATCTGATTTATGGCAAAAGTAAATCAAATGGAAGTAAACAGCTTCGTCACGCAACCTGGGGTAATATGTCAAGTCTTAGTTTTATATTTCAAAACTTTATTTCATAAAGTTTAACGTAAATATTAATTTGGTTTATTGACTTTTGAAAACATCGAATCACTGTTCGGGCTATCATAATCCAGAGGTCATGTAGTAAATGTTTAAGGAGCTAGGAAACTTTAAATCGTAAATCCAACAACTCATCAAAACGTCTACCCAAATGAAAGCCCCTCACATAAAATTCCCTAGTAACGTGATACATTAAAGTTTAAATGATAAGATTTTATCTTTTTAAGTTTCTTAAAAAGCTAGTGGATGATAAATTATGTTAAATATATAACATAATTACTTTTATATGTTTCGATCGATGAATGAAACAATAAATATGTCGGGTTTTAATAAAATCGAGTCTTATAACGTTTAAATATATTTTTATTACTAAATATAAAAATATTACATTTTATACCCTTAAGAATTTGAAATTGACAATATATACCCTTGGTATATATATTTTGCAACTTAAACCCCTTTATATATGATTTTAAAATATTTAACCCTTAACTTTCAAGTTTAGCAAAATAGGTCCTTGTGGTTTCAAGTTTAGGATAATTACACTTTTAGCCCTAAAGTTTAATAGTCCAAATCATTATACTTGGTATTTTTTTTATCTCGAAATCAATTTGCAGGTTATAGCTTATTACTATAAGCTAAAATAAGTTGCTTTTTACAAGCTCAAAGCTTATAAATGAGCTTATGAGCACGATAACCCAAAATGGGTGCGTTTGGTTTAGAAATTGTAACCCGAAAGCTTAGAGATTTTGGGGTTTGTTTCAAAGCATATAAAAGTGATAAAGAAGCTTATAGGAATAACTTATATGTTCAGCTTATGGCTTTTAGCTTATAGGATTTACGAAGAGGGGTTTTAGGGTTTTAAGGGTGCATTTGTTTTAGGAAAAACAAACGAATGGGCTTAGGATTTAGGCGCTTATTCCTTAGGATTATAAAAGTGCATAAGAACTTATTAAGATGAGAATAGCTTAAGCTAGCTTATTTAGGGTTCGCATGGGTTTTAGGGTTTCAAAGTGGGTTGTTTAGGGCTCGATTGGGTTTAAAGGTTTGCAAAAGAGTTTTAACTTGATAAAATGATTATAAAAAGGTTTATACATGATCTAAAACAATACAAGAGCTTATAAAACAAGTGAAAAGGCTTACTAGCACACAAAATGGGTCAAAAATGATGAAATGGGTCAAAATGGCTTAGAGATGAATCAAGAGCCTTTTCCTTCTTAACCTTGGCTTCTACATGGCTGTCTTTCTCTTTTCTCTTCTAGGGTTTGGCTAGAATATCATTTGAGTATGTGTTAAGTTTAAATGGTGAGTTGAGGAGGTGTGCATGTTTCGGGTTTATATAGGGTGTAAATGGAGTAGTGCCCAAGTTTGTGTGATGCCTAAGTGTTTTAACTTAGCATACAAGGGTGCAAGATGACTAATATAAGCTAAGAGTGTAGTTTAGCAAGGTGTTAGAGGGTATGAGGGTTCGGTTTTACAAGGAGGTGACGAGGAAGTTTGCTGGTGGCTTAAGGGTGTGACAAGGTGCTTGTGTGCTAGCAAGGTTGTGACAAGGAGGTGAAAGGAGGCTAGCAAGGTGGTGATAAGGTGTGGAGGGTCGTTGCTTAGTTGTGGATTTGGTTAAGAACTAGTTTAAGTGTTATCGGGGTGATTAGGGTTTCGGGTTAGGGTTTAGGGTTTTGGACAAGCTATGGGTTAAAATGGAGGGAAATTATGATTCAAATGTGATGCTTAAGAAGCTTGTAATCTATGCTAGAAAGGTGGTACGAAATCTCATAAGTATTTGGAGGGAAAATGGCTTATTTGAATATTATGCTTAATCAGATTGTACTTTAGGCTTAAAAGAGTTATACTAGGGTTTAGGAGGGAATTATATTCAAATATTATGCATTGGTAACTTGTACACTTGTATTGTATGTAAACAATTCATGTAGTCGGGGTTTTGATATAAATGTTAACGTATAAAGTCCGTTTTATAATAACGTTATAAATAGTACGTTAAATAGATAACGTATGTGGTAAAAATAGATATTTGAACATATTACTTGACATATTATAACGTTTACTTGATATAAACGTTGATGAAATTGGCATTGGTAGGTTGCGTGAGCACGTTTACTTTTGTAATGTAAGTTACGTTACATCATGGATGGTATAAAACAAAAATATTCTTGTGAAAATGGTTCTATTAAACATAATAGATGGATAATTACATTGATGAAAATTATGGGTTGTTATAGTCTCCCAACCTTAAAGAAATCTCGTCCCGAGATTTAGTTGGATGATGGAGTGATGTTTGAAAATAGATGTGGATATTTGGCACGAATTTGATCTTCGCGTTCCCACGTAAATTCTGGTCCTCTTTTAGAGTTCCATCTTACTTTGACTATAGGGATGCGACTTTGTTTCAGTTGCTTGACTTCTCGATCCATAATTTCTATTGGTTCCTCCACAAAGTTGAGTTTGTCATCAAGCCGAAGCTCTTTCATTGGAATGACAAGGGATTCGTCAGATAGGCATTTCTTTAAATTAGAAACGTGGAAGGTACTGTGGACATTACTGAGTTCTTCAGGAAGCTCAAGTTTGTATGCCACTGGGCCGACCCTTTTAAGGATCTTAAATGGTCCAATGTACCGGGGGTTAAGCTTTCCTCGCTTTCCGAATCGGATGACACCTTTCTGAGGTGACACTTTTAACATAACACGATCTCCAACTTGGAATTCCAAAGGCTTTCGCCTTACATTGGCATAACTCCTTTGCCGGTCTCTTGCAGCTTGCAAGCGTTGTCGGATTTGTACTATCTTTTTGGTGGTTTCATGGATTATCTCTGGTCCCGTGAGTTGGACATCTCCAACTTCGGCCCAGCAGACAGGTGATCGACACTTTCGACCATAAAGTGCCTCGAATGGTGCTGCCTTAATACTGGCATGGTAACTGTTATTGTAAGAAAATTCTACCAGTGGTAAGTGTCTCTCCCATCCTTTTCCAAAATCTATAACACAGGCTCAAAGCATGTCTTCGAGTGTTTGGATGGTTCTTTCACTTTGTCCATCAGTCTCGGGATGATATGTCGTACTCATTTCTAATTGAGTACCCAAAGCATTCTGCATTGACTGTCAGAATCTAGATGTGAAATGACTATCACGATCTGATATGATGGATATCGGCACTCCATGCCGTGAAACTATGTCCTTTATATACAACCTTGTAAGGGTTTCCACACTATCTGTTGCTTTGGTGGGGATGAAATGTGCTGATTTAGTAAGGCGGTCTAGAATGACCCAAATTGTGTCATGTCTGCTTGATGTTTTGGGTAGTTTTATAATGAAGTCCATTGTTATTCTTTCCCATTTCCATGTAGGAATCTCTGGTTGTTTCAGTAAGCTGGATGGCTTCTGACATTCTGCTTTAACTCTAGAGCATGTTAAACACTTGCCAACATATTCAGCGATGATCGCCTTCATGTTAGGACACCAATAGAGTTTCTTTAGATCCTGATACATCTTGTCAGAACCTGGGTGGATGGAATACTTTGATTTATGGGATTCATGCATGATTAAGTCCCTCAAACCACCAAAGAGTGGTAACCAACTTCGATTCTTAAAAAACGAGTTCCATCAGGACGTACATCAAATGCTTTGTCCATTCCTCGTAGGTTCTCAGCTTCAATGTTTTCTTATTTGATTGCCTCGGTTTGGGCTTTGAGGATTTGTGATGGTAACTTTGGGTGACTATCACGATCTGATATGATGGATATCGGCACTCCATGCCGTAAAACTATCTCCTTTATATACAACCTTGTAAGGGTTTCCATACTATTTGTTGCTTTGGTGGGGATGAAATGTGCTGATTTAGTAAGGCGGTCTAGAATGACCCAAATTGTGTCATGTTCGCTTGATGTTTTGGGTAGTTTTGTAATGAAGTCCATTGTTATTCTTTCCCATTTCCATGTAGGAATCTCTGGTTGTTTCAGTAAGCCGGATGGCTTCTGACATTCTGCTTTAACTCTAGAGCATGTTAAACACTTGCCAACATATTCAGCGATGATCGCCTTCATGTTAGGCCACCAATAGAGTTTCTTTAGATCCTGATACATCTTGTCAGAACCTGGGTGGATGGAATACTTTGATTTATGGGATTCATGCATGATTAAGTCCCTCAAACCACCAAAGAGTGGTAACCAACTTTGATTCTTAAAAAACGAGTTCCATCAGGACGTACATCAAATGCTTTATCCATTCCTCGTAGGTTCTCAGCTTTAATGTTTTCTTATTTGATTGCCTCGGTTTGGGCTTTGAGGATTTGTGATGGTAACTTTGGGTGAAGGGTCATGACTAATGCTCTAACTCGGAGTGGTTTGATTCGTTCCTTTCAGCTTAAGGCATTTGCTACAACATTTGCCTTTCCAGGATGGTAGCAAATCTCACAATCGTAATCTGCCAGCAATTCTAACCAACGACGTTGTCTCATGTTCAATTCTTTCTGATCAAGGATATGTTGAAGGCTTTTATGATCAGTGAACACAGTACACTTTGTGCCATATAGATAGTGTCTCTAAATTTTAAGAGCGAACACTACTGCTCCTAATTTGAGGTTGTGTGTGGTATAATTCTCTTCATAGGCTTGAGTTGTCAGGATGCATATGCAATAACTTTTTCCCTTTGCATTAACACCGCTCCCAAACCTTGGAGTGATGCATAACATTAAACGACAAAGTCATCATTTCCTTCTGGTAATGCTAAGATTGGAGCTTCACACGATTTTTGTTTTAGCAGTTGGAAGGCTGACTCTTGGTTTTCTTTAGCCCAAACTCACGAAGCACTCCCAATTAAGAGCGAACACTACTCGCACTACAATTGAGGTTGTGTAGTGGTCAAATTCTCTTCATAGGCTTGAGTTGTCAGGAATGCCTATGCAATACCTTATTTCCCTTGCTAAACACCGTGACCCAAACCAAGGAGTGATGCATCACAAATAAAGCGACAAAGTCATCGTTTCCTTTCAGGTAATGCAAAGATTGGAGCTTCACAAATCAATACGAATTTTTTTTAAGCATTTGGAAGGCTGACATCGCTTGGTTTTCCTCCTCCACCTTATATACTTCTTGTTTTTTTACTGGTTAAATCAGTCAAAGGCATTGCAATATTCAAAAAAACCTTCGATAAAATCTATCTCTTGCGGTAAGTAGCCGACACGTCTAAGAATGTAGCGTACTTCTGTGGTTGAGGTAGGAGATGCCCAATTCTTAAACTGTCTTCAATCTTGTGTGTCAACTTGAATTCCTTGGCTGTCAATTACGTGCCTAAAGAAATTGGCACTACGTTCCAGAAATCACATTTGGTAGAACTTGGCATATAATATTTCTCATTTTTTGAGTAAATCCAGGATTATTCACAGGTGATTCTGCGTGTTCTTTCCATTTTTGTTACGGGAATAGGATAAGAATACATCAATGAACACTATCACAAATATATCAGTATGTTTTACATATACGGTTTTATGAAGGTCCATGAACACAGCAAAAACGCGTTTAATTTAACCCAAAAATGGCATTACATGGAATGTCGTAGTGTCCATAACCGTTGTTCTAAAGCAGTTTTTTGGAATAATCTTCATTCCTGACTCTCAGTTGGTGATAGACTGATCTTAAGTCAATCTTTGAGTAAAGTACTCGAACCTTTAAGTTGGTAGAATAAATCATCGATCCGGGTAATGGGTAACGAATCTTTACGGTGAGGTTTATTTAACTCTCGGTAATCGATAACACATTTTGAAAGATCCATCTTTCTTTTAACAACTAAGACAGAGGAGACCCCAATTCGAAGTACTGGGTCGGATTAAAACCATTTCGGTCTGCAAATTCTTAAAGCTGGTTAGATAGTTCTGCATTACAGAAGGAGCTAATCTGTAAGTGTTTGGGCTACTGGTTCACCCAGGGCTCCACAGCAATTAAATCGATTTTGCAAATTCTACTGGCGAACGGGAGAAGGCCGGGTAGTCTTTAGGAAAAACTTTCCAGAAATTCTCTAACTACTGTAAACTCTTCCAGTCGTTTTTCGTCTGACTTCTTCTCCATTACTTGGGCTATGAAAACTTGATATCCCCTGGATATATATCTTTCGGTTTTAATACAGGATATGAGGCTTAGTCGGGTTTTACTTCGATCACCTCGGATGATCAAAGTTTCACCGTCGATGGGGATGTGGACGACTTTCTCGTCACAGATAATTCTAGCATGATACTTGGATAACCAATCCATACCAATGACGACGTCGAAACTACCGAGTTTAATCGGCATGAGATCAATTTTGAAAGGTTGGTTTAGCAAAATCAGAGTGCAACCCTGGATAACGGTATTAGTGCCTACTAGGTTTCCATCGGCCATTTCAATGTCGTAGGTGGTATCTAGTGTAATTGGTGGGATATTAAGCATAGAAGCAAGAGATATGGATACAAAACTTTTATCGGCTCCTGAATCAAATAATACTCTAGCTAGATGTTGGTTTAGAAGGAACGTACCCGTGACTATGTTCGGATCTTGGTGAGCATTCTTGTCCCTCAGCATGTATGCTCTCCCATGGGCACTGTTGTTTGCTTTTGGGCACTGATTTCTGTAATGTCCTTTCTCTCCACAGGCATGACAAGTTACTGACACTGGCTGCAGGTTGCTTCCAGTGGCTGGCCCTTTGTTCTTGCAGTTCCTGGTCTGATGACCCACCTTGTTGCAAGTCTGACACTTGACAGTGCAAGGTCCTATGTGATGTAGGTTACATCTTTTACACAAAGGAAGGTTTCCAGCATACCTATTGTTTTCAGTTAGGGTGGCAGCATAAGCCCTGATGGTTTCTTGCCTTCTATTCTGTTGTTGGTGGTGATCATTGTTGCGGTTGTTATTGTTGTTGTTACGGTTGTTTTGGTAGTTGTTGTTGGTGAAGGTTCTTCTATCATCAAACTTTCATTTGTGATCATTGGTTCCTGGCACATAATTGTACTTTTTTACTTGATCCATTAACCTCTGGGTTATGGTAATGGCTTCCTCCAAAGTTTGAGGCTTTGAAGCGGTAATATTTCCTTCAATGCTTTTGGGTAATCCCCCGGTGAAGACTTCCATAAGTTTCTCAGAATTTGGTACCATAGTTGAACATAAGATTGCCAACTCTTGTAATCTTCTAATGTAAGTCTTGAGGTCATTCCCTTTTACAGTCAGATTGTAAAATTCATCTTCCATTTTCTTGACCTCGGTTCTAGAACAATATTTCTTTATTAAGATGGTAGTACAAATTTTATACACATAATACTAAAGTATAAAGAAATTCACTAGAAATCCTTGAGGACAAAGATTTAAAGTAAAAAATCTACACAAAAATATCGTAGGTTTAACCGGTAAGTGTTCACCGGGTCGTTTATACCCCAAGAATTATGAATTGAGACCCCGTTTTAAATTGGATAATGATTTGAATGGTTTCAAAGATTTTGATTTGATTATCTATTTCTACAGCTAAGAACATGTAAAACAAGCAAGGAAAATTAACGACTAAGCAATTAAACACGAAAACGATAACGGGAAATAAAGAAAACGCGACAATTAAGCAAGTATGCTTAAATTAAGATCTACGAACGCAAATTGAATTTCTAAACCTAAATTATGATAAAAGAAAATTTTTAGAAAAAGAAAATTATTTTTTTGATTATTTTTCTATTTTTTTATGATTTTTCAAAGTTTTTAGACTAAATAAATGCATGAAATATAATAAACTATGACTTAAAAATTTGAGAAAATTACTAAAAATTGCTAATGATGTAAAGTTTGCAGGAAAAATATAAAAGCCTAAAAATCCAAACTGAATAAGCTGGGAAAAAGCAAATTAGCACGCGAAGTGCTTATTTCTAAAAGAAACCAAAAGGGGATAAAACTATTGTATTTGCAAACTCAAATGTAAAGACCCAAGGGCGCTGGTGGTTTGAGAGTGTGTGTGTGAGGCTTTTAAAAGGGTTGATCTAGGTTGAGGTCAGGGGTTCGAGTCTTGTTCACCCCTGACTTCCTTAGTTTCCCCTTTTTTTATTTTGCAAAACTTTTTGAACCAAAGTTGTAAAACAGCTTGTAATAAGCAAGTTTATTAAAAGAAACTTTTTATGAAATTTACTAAATAAGCTAGAAAACAGCTTATAAAACAGACATATAAGACTTAACTCTTTTTTTTAACTTTTTCATATAACTCAAAGACACTAATAAGCTAAAGCCTAAACTGAATAAGCTACAACTATCCTACACTATTCTAATAAGCAAGTGAGATCAAAAATTAAGCAAAAAGAATAAGCCATAAGATGGAAAAATCAAATAAGCAATTTGGTGAAAAACTGTTTGCAAAATGACCAAACATGCACTTTTGAGCTTATTTTAAAGTAAGCAAATGGATCCTTATGGATTTAAGACCTATACCATTAGAAAGCTCATCCTCCAAACTACTTAAACAGCTTTCAAAAAGCAATATGAAATTCAAATAAGCTATGAAAATGCTAAATGAAAAAGCCTACTTGAACTGATAACTCTATTTTTGGTTTTATTGAAAAGACAAAGTACAAGCTTGCAGATCAAAAATAGATGTTCAAATGAGCTTTTTAATTTGAAATAAGCTCTTTCCTATCTAGAATAGTCTATAATCTACTAGTGCTCTAAATTTCAAAAACTAATATCTACTTTATCTTGCTGAATTTTAAGCTTAAAAATGGCAGTTTGGACTATTTAGCTGCTGATGCACTTGACACAATGGTAAACCAAAACTTAAACTTAAAGTGCAGACTTAAGAACTAGGTTTCTTCACATTTAAAACACCAAAACAAAGACAAATAGAGCAGTGCTAATAGCTAGAACTGATTTAAGCTAAAAATCCCTAAGTAGCTGAACTAATGACCACAGATTTAAACAGCCTACACATAAACCCTTAAAAACTTGATTAAGCCTACAAAATCCTTAAATCCTTGATCTATACACTTAAATTTGAGATTCCAAATTGATTTAAAAGGCCAAATGACTTTGGACAATACTAACTTAAGTTAGTACTGTCATAAACCAAACACCCCTTTAAGAATTTAAAACTCATATTCAGCATATAATTTTGAGATTTAAGTCTTAAAACTTAGATACCAGATATTATTAAGCTACTATAAGACCTAATGAACAGATTTTAACAACTAAATAAGCTGGAACAATAAGACAAAAGATTAAGCTACTATTTTTGGTTTTTTCAACTGTTTAATGACAAAGACATGAAAACTAAGACTTTAAGATAACAATTAAACACAACAACCATCAAACAACATTATTAAGCAGAATTAAGCTAATCTAAACAATTATAAGCAGAAAATAAGCAGTTTTAAACTAAATTGCAGAATTAAGCTAGAAAAAGTAAAATGGAAACTTACAGAAGCCTCTGCACAAACAAGGCTTATAAATTTGTTCAAGGAGCTATTCAACAAGCTCCGGCTTATCTTATGATAAGCTGGTAAGGTCCTGGAAGCCCTTCCATTATTGGTTTCCCTTCCAAAATAAGCTGAGGTATGTTTGGGGAGAATTTTAGTATCAATTAAGCTCAGTTAAGCTTTAAGAGCTTAACTGAGTGAATGTCTAGCTTATTGTTATTAATCACAGCTTATTGAGCTTAAAAGAGCTTAAGAGAGCTTATTTAACCATATTTCTTTTAAAGTAAAAACATGAATTAAAGATTAACAATAAGAAAACAATACTTTTTATTAATAAGGTAAACTGATTACAAGCTGTTTAAAAGAAAAATTACATTAAATGAAAACCAAAATAGCTAAAATGACTTGAAAAGGAAAATTACATTCAATAAGCTAAACTACTTGCTAAAAAAAACTCTCCCTGTGTGAGTGAGAGGTGAGCTCCATTTATAGGCAAGAGAGGATGCCTCTAGGTCCTTTCATGCTCCATTTGATCTCAACCCTTGATCTCTTCTAATCATTGCATCTTGGTTATTAGCTGTTGGATGAAAAGAGGGCACACGGATTGCCAGCGTGGCAATCAAAACTCTTTGGAGCCTTTGTGTTTCTTTTGCACTACTTTTAGAGTAAATTTCCAATTTTGGTGTGTTTCTTTGATGCACGCGTGTAATCCCTTGTGTCAGAGTAAACCAATCATAGGCTTTGATGACGTTTAAGCCTGCTGACATGGTGCTTGGTACTTTCTTTGAAGCCACGTAGGTCGAGTGTAGGGAAGAGTTATTTTTCATTTAAATGAGGTAATTTGAGCAGGGTAATTTTTGGGACGATGGTGAATAGTAACACATCTTTGGCGCCCTTTTCCTCTTTTATATCTTTGTTTGACCCGACATAAGGGAAGTGTTGACTTAGGCTTGGAAAGGGTTTTGGGCCACAGGTTTTAGTTTTGGGCTCAGTTAAATGAAAAGGGTTTTGGTTAATTTAAGACTTAACGTCCGTTAGTCTTTTAGTATAAAAGGACTAACGATGTTATTGATTTTGGGACTTTTTGTGAAATTGTTTTAACAATAAGGGCTCATTTGGTATTTTGAAGGTTTTGTCATCTTGTGAGTTGACCAAGGTTGACTTTGGTTGACTTTTTGCTAAAAACTCTCAGCTTTTGTGTACTCTTTCCGTCTCGTGTTTGTTTTTGTCTGGTTTTGGCTCTTTTCTTGTAATTCTTGCAATATTCGTACCTACACATCACAAAAGACAAAACACGCAATATACAAGCATAATTTGCATTATTTTCATCTTTTAAGGGTCATTTTTGATATAAAACGGATATGTGATTTCTCACATATCAATGTGACAACGTCGCTGGACAGAGTTGTTTATTGATTATGACTGTAAAATTCGCTACCATCCTAGTAAGGCAAATGTGGTGGCTGATGCCCTAAGTAGGAAAGAAAGAGTAAAGCCTAAGAGAGTTAGAACTATGAATATGATCCTTCAGCCAAGTATCAAGGATAAGATACTGACGGCTCAGAATGAGGCTGTGGATAAGTTTGCAGGATTACAAAAAGGTTTAGATGATATGATAGAACAGAGAAGTGATGGAACCTTGTACTGCCTAGATTGAATATAGGTACCTTTGAAGGGTGATGTAAGAACCCTGATAATGGATGAAGCCCATAAATCGAAGTACTCTATACACCCAGGAGCTGATAAGATGTATTATGATTTGAGAGATAGGTATTAGTGGCTTGGAATAAAAAAGGATATAGCTGAGTATGTTAGTAAGTGTTTGAC
>BQNB010095972.1:12450-24256 GCA_026074375.1 Tanacetum coccineum
CTATATTTAAGCTTATGAAAACTATCTTTAAGACTTAATTTGAGCTTATGAAATATAATTAGAAGACCAAAACAGCCTGCAAAGTTTTCTACTATGTTAAATCTTCTTAAACCAAACACCCCTTTAAAATTCTAAAAATCAACTTATAAGCTGAAACAGATCAAAATAAGCCATGATATGTAAAAACAGATGAGGTTCTAAGCTTAATAAGGATAAATAAGTAAAAATCTAGGGAAAATAAGCTCTAGAATATAAACTACATTAATAAGCTAAATTAACAACTAAAATGGACAGTTTTAATGAAGACACAAATTAAGCTATATTTAAACTATAAGATAGATGCAATAAGCTAATACTAGACTAGATAAGCACAAATAAGCTAAGCATAATCAAAAATAACCAGTTTGATAAGCTAAAAAGGCAAATAAGCTAAAAATGGAAGAAGTAAATGTACCTTTGCCCTTTGCTCAAAACAAGGGCTTAAATGCTCTTAAGAGCTTATCTACAAGCTCCAACTTATTTAAATGAGCTGGTAAAAGTCCAATAAGCCCTTTCCTTTTTGGCTTATCATCCCATATTAAGCAATCCATAATAAGCAAAGGTAATGATAGAGATTTTAGTGAAACAGTATTATAAGAGAGATTAAATTGATTTAGTACTGACTTTTAAGGTAAAAGAGCTTATGATCTTAGCTTAAATAAAATCCAAACACGTTTTGATATTTAAAATCTTAAGAGTAAAAATGAATTCAAAGACAGAATTTAAGAAAAACTAAATTGCATTAATGAAACATGATTACCTCCAGCTGCGACATTCAGAACTTCTTGAGTTATTTGGCTTATACCATGATAGAAGATTTTGATAATGTTGCCTTTGGACAGATTGTGACCATGAAAGTTTTGGAGCATTTCCTTCATACGAAGCCAAGCGTCAGTTAGAGATTCGTTCTCTTGTTAAGAGAAAGCTTGTATTTCTTCGAGGAGTCGGTCGAAAAGAGTTGGGGGAAAGAATCGGCTAATGAAAGTGGTTCGGAGTTCATCCCATGTTTTGATAGTTCCTTCGTTGAGTTCGTCCAACCATATTTTTGCTTCCCCAGTAAGGGATAGGGAAACATCATTAGGCGGACGGCTTCATTTTTGGTATCTCTGTATTTAAACATATCGCAGATTCCGAGGAATTCGTAAATGTGTTAGATATTTTCTTATTAGAAAATATCTAGTTTTCATAATATCTAAATTTTCTTTTCTATCTCTTTTTCTCTCATCTCTTCTCTCTCTCTTCACTCATAATATTTATCTCTTTTTTCTTTCTAGTTTCTTGATCCAGTTTGTGGTTTGGCATATGGAAGTGAAAACAACACTAGGACGAATCGAACGCGATGCGTTCATCATTGGAGTCCGATACAGTGGTTAAAACGTATCAACTCTCCGATCGACGAGGAAATTCTTGTTACGATCGGAACGATTCAGTGAAAAAAGGTTGGTCTTCGAACGAGCGGACCGAACAATGCGGATCTGAACAAGCGGACTAAACAGACGGATGGTGGACCGAACAAGCGGACTCGAACAAGCGGACTCGGAAGAGCGGACCGTCAAGAGCGGACAAAAAAAGCGGACTCGAACGAGCGGATCCGAACCAGCGGATAATGACCACAGAACGAAGCGGGGACCGATCGAGCAGAGAAACGAACTGTGCGGATACGAACGAGTGGAATCGAACGAGCAAATTTTTTTTTTGGACCGAACGGAATTTTTTTTTTCCAGAAAACTTGTGTGACGAAAAGGGTTTCAGTAAAACAGCCATAACTTTTGATCCGTATGTCCGTTTTAGGCCCGTGACCTCTCAAATCGAAGAGAAAAACGAGACGGATCACGCTTTGTAACCACCATTTAGCTGGTTATGGATTTTTCGAAGCCCATAACCTTCGTTTTCTATGAGAAATTGACAATTTTTTTTTGTTTTTTTTGGAATTTTACGCCGTGATTCGAATCACATCCTGTACGCGTTTTTTCTATTGATTTTGTAAATTCCCGTTAATTCAGTTTATCGGGTTTAATCATAGACGTGTTAAATCCTGGTGAACGTGATTGCTTACACAACCACAACTTTAATCACATTTCCCATTTTTATTTTTTTTCATTTTGATCCAACAAAATCTTTCATACTTCATAATGAATAACCAATCATTCTCAATGTTCTACTCCAGTCCCAGTCAACACTTCCTCCAAGTTAGTCCAAAATGCACAATAATATAATTGGCAGCATAGTTCGATAAGATAGACAGCCATTTGCTTTGGACCAGGAAGATATTCACAGGTGGAGGATCACGTTTTCTATGGTACAATTGACACAAACCAAATTGGTGGGCCTGGCTGAAAAAATGCATAATAAATGGTTCCTACGTGCCAACAAGTGTACTTATCCAAGATGTCCAGAAGCTGAAGGTGTCTGCAGGTCAACAACATACATGCAATTGGGAATCTGTATTGAAACATGACTTACGAGAACAAAGAACCAATTTCTGTTGAAAAGGAAGAATCTTCTTGATTTTTTTTAACCGGTATTGGAGATGAAATCTACTCAACTGTTGATGCTTGCAATACAGCAAATGAAATGTGGACAGCCATTGAAAGGCTACAACAGGGTGATATCGTTGAATTACAGAGGTAAAGACAATTTATCTCTGGGTATTGGTAGTTTTCTTCTCAAGGATGGAGAATCCATGGAGTCGTATTACTCACGATTTTATAATTTGATGAATTGAGTTTACAAGGATACAACTTGCAAGTTACAAAACAATGCAAGTGAATGTTCATTCTTCTCAACAAACTTCTACCCGGGAATTTGGTCAAGATTTGTGACGATTTGTCAAGGCAAGCAGAAAATATAGACATCGTTCTCATATCCACCCTGTTTGACATATGAGCAGTTTACTGGTGGTTAATGATATAGTGCTGAGAGAAAAGCCAAAAGTGCAAAATCCATACTAGCACTCATTGCGGACCCTGCTCAAACCATGTTCAGATACTTTACTATCAAGCACAAAACCTCAAAGGTCAAATGCAACATCTCTTCTACATAGACAAAGTGCATCTACCAGACACAAAGCAAATGAGGTCGCCAATCCAATTACACCTCTATCTGAGTCTGTCTTGAAGAAGACAGTGATCAGAAACAAGCCTCAGAGGGACCAGGAAATGCAAAAAAAGAATTTGGCACTCTTGCAAAGTTTTTCAAGAAAGCGCTACATACCCTACCCCCAACAACAACCTTCGAACTTCTTCAAACTCCAAGAACAAGACTGAAGATACCACACCAAGGTATAACAATGACAATCAGTCAAGGCAGTTTGGGAATCAAAGGACAATGACAGTTGCTGGGGCTAGGGAAACAGTAGGCAGTCAGGTAGTGCAACAGACTGGGATACAGTGCTTTAACTGCAAGGGATATGGGCACTATGCAAAGGAATGCAGGAAGCCAAAGCGGGTTAAAGACTACGCGTATCACAAGGAAAAGATGATGATGTGCAAACAAGCTGAACAAGGTGTTCCTCTGCAAGCTGAGCAAGCTGATTGGCTAGAGGACACGGATGAAGAAATTGATGAACAGGAATTGGAAGCACATTACAGCTACATGGCAAAGATTCAGGATGTCTCACCTGAAGAATCCAGTTCTACTGGTCAGCCATTGGAACAGGTACAAAATCATAATGAAAGTAATGTGTATGACAATGTGAGACGACATTCTGAGCAACCTGAATCCATTAACGACACATATGTTTTGGAGAAGGATGATAGCAATGTCACTCCTGATTCATCATTAAATATATGACTAATGATAATCAGGTTGATCAAAATGCTGCCCAGAATGTGTTGATTGATACGTGCTGCGTTGCTAATGTAATTGCTAATCGCGCGTCTCAGCACGCCGATACGAAGGAGAAAAAAAATGATTTTAAAGCAATTAAGGAAAGCAATCGCATCCTTGGATCTTCAAGAATTGGGAAAAAGTGCAAAAACTTACCCTTGATTGAATAATAGTGCTTTGGGGGAGGCTCATTTAGTTGCCGGGATAGTTGATCTGATTGCACTCAGAATAAACAGATGAGTTTGAGAAGTACAAAGCCTTTAATGACGGCTAGATTAATTATGAGATTACTTCAAACAAAGTTTAAATGAAACTCTCAGGACTATTAGCTTTAATAAGACTATTGAATTAGATAGGTTTATAAAACTAATGCCTATGAAATTTCAGTTATTAATATCAGTAACACGATGAATTAGTAAAAGAGTCTTTTAACAAGTCACAACTGTAGGTTATCTCAAAGAGAACACAAGGTCATTCGTGATTTTAAAGGTTATAGGAAGAAAAAAGATATTGACAAAATGATTGAAATGGACAAAACAGTTAAGTTTGTGAACAAATTTGGTTATTTATTCGTATCTCAGTCAATTCAGGACAGTATTGTTAGCACCCAAATGCGCGACATATAATGGTAGACCAACCTTTGCTAATCCAAGGTACCTCAAGAAAGCTCAATCTGAGAAGCCCTGTTTGTATGAGATCCCATATGATACTTCTGATCCTGCAAACAGATTTGCCCCTGAAAGGGAAGAGACCATGACTCTTGAGAACGAGAGTAGATCAAAATTAGATAAAGAAACAGTGAAACCATACGACTACACTAGACAGAATAGTCTTTATGAAATTTTTAAAGGACCCTCACTGGAGTATCTTTATCAGTTGGAACGCGGAAAGGAAGTTAGGAAGACAATGTGGAGAAAACCGTTTGTTAGAACAAAGCCAAACATTGCTAAAAACGTTGCCTTTCTACCCGTTTCAAAATCCATTAGTAAAAGTAGACAAGTTTTTAACGAAATGACATTTAACATCAATCAATTTAGGGAAATTGTTGATCAAACTTGGTTTAAACATACTAGTGATTACTTCCGCGTGCCAACTGCTCATGATATGGAACTTTTGATAAAAACCTTTCTAATGCCTCTTTCCATAAAATCACAAAATGATAGCTTTCGTTTTGAACATGAACTTAAAACGGAATAAATGCGTGAAGGATTATGAGTACGTTAAAGCCCTTGAAAAAGAGGATTGACGAACTTGGATCTGAGAAGGCGAATTTTTAAATTATGTTTCATGATTACTTTTGAAGAGTGTGTGTCTAAAGATGGTATATGTTCATATTTCAATCTTTTTCTGAATTAAAATGCTCATCTGAATTGGCAAGTGACATGTATCTTCATAAAGTCAAAGAATGTGAATGTTCTTGCCACAAAAGCTGTCAACAATACTGAAATATGTTAATAACGAAGTTCATTAAATAAGCTTTTAAAGAGTTTTGCCAAACTTGAAATAACACTCGATTTCTCTTGAACTTTCTTTACCATCATTGTAAAGAAAAGATTGAAAAACAACCCAGAGTTTGACAAAGAAATGCTTCAAAAGTATTTCGAACATAGAACAGTTGAACAAATATCATGAAATACAAGATTTTGAAAGCTTCTAATGCATGACAAGAACATTAGCAATAAGTGAGTTTGAAGAAACTCATCGAGAACTGCATGGGAAAGTCTGTGGAAACTCAGTTTATTAAACCATCTGTTGTTCGACAAAAAATATGCTCAACGAATTCACAAAACCATCAGTTTTAGGAAAACCGATCCTTTTTCAAAATCTCCTGAAATGAGATAGTTTACAATACGAATCAGTTCGGTTAATAAAACTAAATGTGTCGGTATGGTTTATTTAAACAAGTCACTCAAACAGAATTTGGCCTCTGATTAGAAACTAGCAGTTCGAATCACCCAATGTGATTCACCATGCCTACCTCTAGGTATTGCCCTAAAGCATGTGTCACATCAGTCACCAAGGGAAAATAGGCTCAAATGACATGGTTCATAACTACTACCTAGAGAGCAGAACGCTAAGAAAAGTGCAAAACTTCAGAAGACAAAAGACTTTTTAATTCGTTTTTTTCCTAGAAGTGAATTGGATAAATCCTAGTATGATAATCCTGCTAGATAACCCAACAATGCTATGGTTGCAAAACAAAACTAGGAATTGGCAAGCTTCAATGAGGTTGTCGGGTTTTCCAATCAAAGTATGTTCACTTAGGAGAACATAGGAAACCAAAAAGCCTTTCATGAGTTCCAAGATTTGCAATGTCCTACATGCAAAAAGTGTCTTTACAGTGCAAATCATGATGAATGCGTCTTAGTATAACCTCTCTCATAGTTAAATCCTCGTGCTTTGCACAGATTACAGGACGCACAATCCCAAAACACAACAAAGAGATATGTGCCCGTGAAAAAACAATGAGGATATCTAGTAGAAACATGGGAAAGGACTGTTCCCAAAGGACATAGGTTTCCACAAAAATAGACTCCACTGTCCCTGAGAAACAAGGTCTCCTAAATTTTGTCTTAAGGTGCACCAACGGGTTTGACTAGAATTCTCAAGACTGTTTGTCTTAGGTGGGTTCCAACAGGAAGGTTATTCAACTCTTGCACGAGACAAGTTTGAATAGTGAACCCTACACATGTTCTATGTAGATATTATTTCCATATTCATGCATGCATAACAAACTCTGGTTTAAGTGCTAGGTACGTCATTCAAATGTGTCAAAAACAACAACGAATTGGACTAACTGCAGTGCATTTACAATGAAAAGTCAGGTAAATCTCAGAGTGTGGTTGCTATAATTTTTGATATCTTAGAAAACCGTTAGTAGTGCCAGAATGGTTTTACAATAATGATGAGCAACATCAAATGGTGTTGCTGAAAAATAACACTTCAGTCCCCGTTCCTTAATGTTCAAAAGACGTTTGATCGCAGCAGATCAAGCAGCGGTCTTCTGGGCATGATGTTTTGTTCAATCGTCAGGCCATCGTTCTTCAATCAAATGATTTGATCATAACGTTCAGAATCAAGAAGTCACGACCAACAGCAATGAACCGTCAAGTTCCAAAGTTGCGTTCCAAAGTTGTTCCTCTCAGCAGTAAATGACAAGCTACATCACGGACAAGAGATTGGATATCACTATTCCACCATCACATAGCAATGCTGAGGACAACAGGTAAATAAATACAAAATCAGAAAATAGAAAATTTCTAAATAAGTTTCTCTCGACATGTCTATTGGAATCGATATCATTTCGTGCCTTAGAAATGTCGATTAACAGTGACACGGGTGTGTAAATGAAGTTCGTAGCGAGAGTTTATCAAATAGTTTCAAAAATGTCATTTTTTTTTTAAATGGATTATGTGCTAACTGTCAGTACAAATCCGGACTTCAAATAAAGAAAGTTATCCATAAAGAATTACTTATCCTAACAACGAGAAAATTATCGTTTCTCGGTTCTTGAGCTTTCTTACAAGGAATTCATGTTTTTAGCTCAAAGGAAAAGGAAAGTGTACGTTTCAGTGCGCTTACCCTTAGCGTTAGAAGAGAAGTCCTCTAACATTTGGTTTTTCAAAAATTTGAACACAATTTTTCAAGAATTTCTCGATGATGACATTTCATAATCCTTTCAAAATTGTGTGTTCAACACTACCATCCCTTCACTTATGTTTTCAAAGACCAACTATTTCTTAATTGGTCTATTTTGTAGGAGGAGTTTTTCGAAAAAACAAAGTTTTAATGTTCTTGGATACCTCCATCATACGACCATTCTTATGTATTCAAAACATTATCAAATACTTTCCATAACCATTCATGCTGACCATATTTTCTTCCCACAGAAGATTTTTCAAGACATATTTTAGTCTCAAGGTTATATTGAAAAAACTAAGTGATTATTATTGAAATAAGGGGGAGAAAAGAAATGTATATAAAATATGATTAATGACTCAATGTGCTGAAAAGGTTTTATGGTTCGATCTTATACCCAACAACATCTTAATTTCATGACGATTCTGAAGTAATAAGGTGGTTAGTTAGGGAATTCAATCCCTATGATCCAATCCAGAACCGGAGGATCTACCAAGGATAATCATAAGTTAGAAATAGCAGTTTTGGTATGATTGGAGGAATGATGTAATGGGAATAATGCCGACTAGATTGAGTTAACACTAGAACAATCACTAGTAAGGGGTTAGTTATGACGTCTTGGTAAGAATGAAGGCGTTGAAGAATTAAAAAGAAATGTTATGGATTAAAGGGTCTAAGAAGATGCCCTCCACAAACTTAAGGCAGAGAAAAACCGGGTCAGTCTTCTATGCTGTCAGAATACATGTTGATTGCTGACATTGAAAACGACATCATGGACCCAATGATGCAATGCACAACCCTTCCCAGCCATTCGGGTTTCTCTTAACAGAATCCTGTCTCATTTGTCACGGAGGATACAACATTATTATTGACATTCCTTCGACGATTGTGATATTGACTAACGGTGGCTATTTGCTCCCAGCCTTCGAGTACTAAAACCAAAATGCACTAATCGAGTCTAGAGCCAAGGAGATCAATCTAAATCTCGTTAGTACACATTTCATTTCAAACTCGTGTTGAACATCATCTGGTTCACTAAGCTGTTATCAAGAGTCCATACGCAATTCATGTGATATTTACCAGAACATTTCAGAGGTACTTTAGTATTCATAATGTCGAATGGAAATCTTCCAGTGTCATCATTCAACTGTCACTGCGGTAGGGTGACTTGCGAGATTCTATATGAATCAAACTTGTGACAACTGGATATCGATTTGGTCCAGTAAATGAATTGACGGTTGATGAATTTTGATAAAAAAATGACTCTCTTCGATGTGTTTACAAAAACTCTTTAACGTGTGACCACTTCGATTGTTTTTTTCAAGAATCAATTTCTCGTTTATCTCTAACGTAAACCATGAAGGGTCAACGGTGGTAACGGTACCTTCAATCCCATTCAAATGTCAATCTACAAAATTACAAACCATCTAGAAAGCTCCAAGATTGTAAAATAAAGACTTCCGCTAAACTCTGATTTGAAGCTTTCAAGATAATGCAAAAGTTTATGAGCATGTGGGTCAAAGACAAAGATCGCAAGATGGCTAATAAAGGAGATAAAGGACATGACAAAGGTCAAAGTCAAGATTGCAAAGCATGAAGAACAAGCCTACAAAATATAACGAAAACAAGGACCAAGACACTCGAGCTTAAACGACCTCAACCAAAAGCAATCTCACTGATCTCATGAAGGAGTGTCATCAATAAACTCACTTCGGGGGAGATTGTTAGCCTCAATTTTATTGAGTCAATAAAGGAAGCTCGTTCCCGTGTTCAAGACCTCACTTCGGGGGAGATTGTTAGCCTCAATTTTATTGAGTCGAAACAAGGAAGCTCGGTCACTCTTCGATGGAGCTGTCGGTCTTATTAGTTAACGTTGTAATAAGATAAATCGGGAATCGGGTCGATAGTAATCTAATAATTGTATATGTTTTGGGTGTAATCCCAGGCAAACACGAGGCACACCGGGTCCTAGTTAAATATTCACGCGACGTAGGGATATATATACTATATATATTATATATATATATATATATATTTAGATATTTTCTTTTCAGAAAATATCTCATATATATATAGATATTTTCTTTTCAGAAAATATCTAGTTTTCATAATATCTAAATTTCTATCTCTTTTTTCTCTCATCTCTCTCTCTCTCTCTCTCTCTCTCTCTTTTTCGATTCTCTCTTTCTTTCTAGTTTCTTTGTTTCGATTCGTGTTATGAAGTGGAAGTTTTAATCGGGAACCTACATACTGAGAAGCTTCTAGCAAGAGAGGAGCGTGTCCAAGCCTTAATCCAAGCCCTTGATTCTTCAATCCATCATTTAAGCGCCCTTGATCTCTCTCCACGTCCTATCCACCAATCAAAGTTTGTAGGATTGCCAGCGTGGCTTTAAGTGGTGTCAGAGGTGTTAGGCAAACTTTCTAGAAGGTGTAGGAGCGTGTGTGTGAATGGGAGATTTACCCTGCGTTAATGGTTGTGTGAAAAATGAGAGGGAGGGAAGAAGGATGCACAGTAACTCGTTATTATTTCTTTGACTTTGACCCGGGTTGGACTTGGGCTTTGACTCGGGCCAGGAATGGGTTTTAAGTTTAATGGACTTGGATTTTATAAAGGTTTGTTATGTAGGCTTAAAGTTTATAGTATAAATCTTAATGGGCTGACCCGGCCCATTAAATGGGTATGGGTTGGCCCATTTAAAGATGTATACGCCTTCGGCTTCGCTTTCTCACGCTCTTTTCATTCTCATGCTCGGTTTTGTTCGTTTTGCTTTATTTTTGTCCTTATGTGATATATCTGTTACCTGCAAGACACAATTAACAAAACACACATATACAATGCATTTTTATGTATTTATCGTTCATTATTGGTCTTTTTAGCTTAATAATAAGAAATAAATGATATGTGTTTAAGCACATATCAAAATCTCCCATACTATGCTATTGTCGTGTCCTCACGCAATTTTATAAATACACGCTTAAAACCAAAAATTCCAATCCCCCTAAACTAATCACCTCGAAAAGTAGCTAAGTGCTCGTCTAAGGGAATTAAGAAATCAATAGTTTTGAAACGCTTCGTTTTACCACTTCATTTAATTATATATATATATATATATATATGTATATTAATATATATTATTATATATTATTTTATATTTTATCATATATATATATATATATTTTTCACAAGTGACTATATGTTCGACTTTCATTATTTAATTATAACTTTTAGGATCACAGAACAAGAAGCACTTATAAATAGTGTCCAAAAGGATAAATTCATCGTCTTTGATTTTTCACATGCCCCAAACCAAGCTTAAAAACGAAATCATTGTTAAATACAAGTTAGGATGCTAACACTACCCATATTTGAAATTTGTGTAAGGCTAACTTTTCACTCCCAATGGATCAATATTTATAAATGTGTATGTGCTCAATTCGAATTTCAACCATCCAATCGACATTTAAAGAAAGTTGTAATCCTTCTAAAAGTAACGTTTCACCCAAGAATTATGATTTTGAAGGCGAGATCATTACATGTAGCGTCTTTCTTCTCGGCACATCCCAGCTGAGACCAGCTTAGGTGAACAGGCTTTTGACACCCCACAGAGAATAGTATCGAAACTCACAGACCTTCAGTTTCAAAAACTCTTTGGCTTCCCGTTAAATAAATACTTCATTTAGAAAGACCATATTTAAAATGAAATAATCTTAGTTTTAAAAGCATATTTAAATTTAAAAAAAAGAGATTTTTCCTATATTTATTAATTCACTTACATTACACTTAACATTAATATAATTATACTTATATCTTCTACCCTTTAAATGAACTGTTCGGTATGCGAGCCGACCATGATCCAGTTGTCTTATTTCGGCGTCAGACCTCGCCTTATATGAAGACTGTCATATCGGTATGCGAGCCGACCATGATCCAATAATCCGACAAGGTATTATTATTATTATATATATTACACACACATTTTTTAAACACTTTATATTACCACGATATATAAAAAAAAATCTTTTTAGAAAATTGAAGTATAAATTTGAACTAAGACTAAAAAGTCTAAAAATGTTGATTTTAAAAGGAGTTTTAAGTGATAAAACCACTAACTTGTCTAATTTCTAAAAAGTGCACGTATTATTAGTCTGGTTAAAAGCTTCGGGCAGGAAAAGCCACAAATTACACTTATGAGCTCTTAAGATAACCAACTAATCCTTACTTAGCATCTAACTTATACTTAACTACATCATTTTTCGTTCTTCGCTAATTTAAAATCTTTAATAAAAAGATCCGCGAATG
>BQNB010095973.1:0-25737 GCA_026074375.1 Tanacetum coccineum
GACAGACTCGATAACAAAATTAAATAACATTTCGGGTTGTCTCCCGGGAAGCACTTTTGTTTACAGCGAAGTCTTTAAGTTATACTTTTTCTTCAGCTTCCTTTTTATTCCAACTCATAAACGCTGATGTGCCCGCGTGTGAGCCATTCTTCTGTCTTCGCATTTCGAATGTAATCGGGTCCTAGATTCAAAACTCCTTTGTAGAACCCCTTAAGCTTTTGGTATGCATACGAGACTCCGTGCATCACATCCTTCTCATTCACCTTTAGTAACGGTGGGATCTTATTGCATTGCTCATTAGTGTGTTGTTTAAACCTCAGATGTGATCGCACCATTTGGTAAGTTACTTCATCATCACCTTTGTAAAGGGTAATCACCTTTGTAAAGGGTAATCATTTGGTAAGTTACTTCATCATCACACTGTAAAGGATATGTGTTTAAACCTCGGATGTGATCGCACCATTTGGAATGGGTGATGTTATTTTTGACAAACCATCACCTTTGTAAAAGGTCCATTCATGTCTTAAAGAGCCTTAGGGTATATGACATGAATGGTGCCTTGCTTAAGTAACCTAATAAAAGCCAAATTTTGGTTGCCTTGATGTGGACTTTATTCTTGATGACATTTGATCTTTTGAAAAGGGCTAGGAGCTAATTATTGCGTTCTTAACCGTTACACTTTATTTTCGGAATTAATAAGTATCGAAACAAAAGTCTTAAAGAGCCTTCGGGTATATGACTTAAGTAAAATCTTGAGATACAAAAGTAGGATTTGCGGGAGGAAAAGTAAGTACACAATTAGTATTTATGAGTAGTGTTAGTGTCATGACTTGTAATTAGCAGTGATCTTATTTTTAAGCTTAGCATGGGAAAAGTGAAAAATCGGGGATGATGAAGTTATCTTTTAGACACTTAATTGTGCTTTTTATTCTATGATCCTTAAAGTTACCAATGCGGTAATGAAGACAATACATTATGTCAACACGAATAAGTTGTAGTTAGGAAATTAATTATCAAGAAAAATCATAAAAAGAGAAAAATCTTTGAAAATGGGAAATCTGGTGTTTTATAACTTATGATCTCTTATCTCTCTCAACAAAATTCTTTGCTACTTTTCAAAGGATTAGTTTGGGGAAGTTTCGAGGTATTTGGTTATAAGGCATGTGATATTGCGTGAGGACACACAATCGTTTAGTTTGGGGAATTTTGATAAGTGTAGAATACACATATCCGTTTGTACCTAAAATAACCCAATTAAGCCCAAAACAGACCAAAAATGGCAAAATTATGCTTGTATTTGTGTTTTGTGTGTGCAGGTACGGATATATCAGAAATCATATGAAAACAGTCAAAAATGGGCAAGCACGGACACGAGAATCAGAAGAGTTCAAAAAGAAGCCAAAGATCCAAAGCCTTAGCCAATTTTCATCTACAAGGGCCAATCTTGCAATTTCCGAAAGTTATTTATAACTTGAAAGAGAGAAAAGAAAGACAAGGGCCAAATGTGCAAACTTCCCAAACTACAACAGTTTTAACTGTCAAAGAAGAAGCGGGAAATCCATTTACTATTCACCCGTCTTCCCCAATTTCACTCCTATGGTAAATCAAGGGGCAAATGAAAATTAAAGGGTACGGAAGACAATTCAAGGTCTCTCTTACAAGATGGCAGGGATAATTTAGTCTAATCAAGGGGATACTTATCCTAGCTCAAGCTCAAAGGCCACGTAATCATGAAAGCAAGCACAAATGATGGTGATGGGTTTTGTGCAAACTCACTTCTCACAAAATATACACAAACGTCACATCAAGAGAATGACAACAAATTCAGCTGGCAATCCTCAGTGTCCACATCTTAATCCATACGCCACAAATGATGATCAAATGATTGAAGAAAGTACAGTGGCCATGATCAAAGTTTTTAGAGAGCAAGGCAAGAGGTCCTAGAAGCTTCAGCTTGGCACTATAAAAAGACCTCACTTCTCACACACACCAGCATCTAGTTTTTAATCCGTTTTTCTTTCTTTGTTATCTAGTTTTTATTTTTAGCTTAAATCCGTATTTTTACTTAAATGTTTTTGTAATTTCCTTTTCTAGTAATGTAATTCAGTTTTCAATTAATGAAACTCAGCTTTAATTTGTCATAAGCTCTTCTTATTTTTCAACCTTTAAGCTCTCTTAATAAGTCATATTGTTTCAATAAGCTCATATTAAGCTCTTTCAGTCTATAAGCTGAAATAGAGCTGTTTGAATTCGATATTAATCTTATCTAAACCTTAAATCAGTTAAACATATTATGGATCTAATTGGATCTAAGCTTTTGGAAGGGGATCTTACCTTGGAAGAGATCCCAAGGACTTTACTCTAGCTTATCCAATAAGCTAGAGAGCTTGTAGCTGCCTTTATTGGTTCCTCTTGTTTAGCTAGAGGAGTTTGTAAGTTTCTCTTTCATTTTCCTTTAAATTCTAGTTTTAAATAATGATATTATTGCTTGCCTAGGTTTATATTTCTGTTCATTTGTTTGCTTATTCTATTTTCTTGTTAGTGTTACAAATATCTCATCTAGGCTATTGTATTATGTGTTTTCATCTGTTTTTGCTTAAATAGTTATAGATCATTAGTTATTAAATTCTGTCATAAAAACTTATAAAATCCAAAAATATTAGTTTAAATAGTTTAGATCTTAGATTAAAGCTTATTCAGTTGTTTAATCATGATTACTAAGTTTGTTTTAAGCTAGTTTTTATCTGGTATTTAGCATTTGTTCATTAGATTTCTCTTAAAAAGCTTTTCTCAAATCTGTCATAATGGTTAAGTAGTGTTTGGTTTAGTGCACTCTTGATTTTACACTAGCAGTACTAACCTCAGTTAGTACTGCTGAACCTTTGCACCACCAGTACTAACTTCCAAAGTTAGTACTGCTTTCATAAGTTAATACTGTTAATTTAGATTTTGGTTTAGCTATAGCTTATTATGAATTTAGCTTTAGTTCATTTCTAACTTATTTCATAGCTTATTTTGTTCTTAAAAACCAAAATGGCATCAGCAAGTACTTCAAGGTGAAAGTACTGCTGAACTTTTCACTAAGCAGTACTAACCTAAAGTTTATACTATGCCCAACGGTTCTTAGCCTAATTTAGATAAGTAATTTTAGGATTTAGTTTATAAAACTTTGTAGAACTTAGGTTTTTATATAGCTTAATATAGTCTGAGTCTTTAATTTCATTTTCTAGCTTATTGTCTTAGCTTATTTTTGCTGTCAAAAAGTTAAAAAGCCAAAAACAGTACTTAGAAACTTTAGGGTTTAAATTTGTTAATTTAGCTTATGGATCTAGATTTTCTAGCTTAATTAGATAAAATATAAGTAGTTTAATAAGCCCTTAAAGTTTTAGAGTCTAGTTTAGCCTTTTAAGCTTTTAAGATCATTTGGATTTAGTGCTACTTTGCTTATTTCCTGAGTTTCTAGTTTCAATCTCTATTTCAGTAGTTAAAAAAAAGCGCGTTCTAGCTTAAATATTTCTTTGCATTTTTATAGATTAAGCACATCCTTATGCTTTTCCTAATCAACTTTTTCTTTTCAAATATAAAACTTTAATTTGAGCTCATATAGCATGTTTTAGTAAAACAAGCCCAAACCCCTATTTCTGTAACAACTAATTAATTAAGCTCTTTTTAGAGCTTACTTTGATTTCAGGCATAGTGCGTTTGTTAAAAGTTTGTTCCCACAGCTCCCTCTTCAACTTTCTTCCTTTGAGTTTTTTCATTTTAAGCACTTCTTTCAAATTTCACCATAATTCGGGTGCCTTAGCTTGTTATCGGGGTAGATTCTCAGGGTAGATAGTGTAACTTTTCGATCTTATTGTTTTTCCAGTCAGTTCCCCCGTCAGTAAGTGTTTTTCCCCCGTTAGTCCTTGTCCTTTTGCACCAAGTCCTTAGTTAAGTTTTTAAATGAGTTTAATAAGTTTTAATTAATAATTAGGGTTAAGTTTTAATTAGATCAATTAAACTTTTATAAAAAGATAAAAATTAGGGCTTTTATTTTTAATAGTTTTCGGAAATTTTTCTTTACCTAGTGAAATTTCAGTTTACATTTTTAGGGATTTAAAATTAGTTTACTTGCTTAATTGTCATTATTTGTTGCTTCTTAATTTCATAGTAATAGCGTATCCAAAATATCTTTGTTTCATTCAAATCAGGGAATTCCGAGACATAAAACTGGATTTCAATTTCACTATCATTGGGAAACGACCCGGGTGGAATCATACTTGCCCGGTCAACATACGTATAGTATATTAATTTATATATTTTTGAAGTGATTTATCGAGGGTAACTTGGTAATCTTCTTAATTTCTTTTTTAAAAGTATTATATTATATATATATTTAACGTGTGTAAAACTACGAATCAGTACGTCTCTTTGGCATTTACCTATCATAAAAAAACAACCTGTGTGATTTTCTATAATGAGTTGTGTCTGATAAGTTGTGGTGTTTCACAATGTTGTCGTTGATAAGATTTGACGTGGAAAAATGAGTTGAGGCATAAAGAATCATATCAAGCAGACGTAAGTTTGATAATGAGTTTCAGAAGGTGTGTCCCTTGCCTATCTTCTTGATCAGTGACGCGACAACACGGCAAAGGTTTTATCTTTTAGAAACTCAAATACTTTACACTACTTAATTACTTTTGTTGCTAAAATAAATGTCTAAAGTGCTTATTTGATCGTATAATATAAATAAAAGAACCATGATAATCGGAAACATTGACTCAAAGTATTAAGGTATGTTTGTGGTAGAGGTGAATAGAGAAGAGAAATGTAATTGATTTCATTTCCATTGTTTGGTTGGTGGAGAAAGAAAAGAGGTAGAGATTTGAATTCTTTGAAGAGTTGGGTCCTTTGTAATTGGTGTGGAAAGCATTTCCATCATAATTGATGTGGAAACCATTTATTACTTGTGAGAATTCATTTGAGCCACAAAACAACCAAGATTTATTTACGTTTTATTTATCTATTATTTATTGTTATTATAAATATTAAAATTATTATTTATTTATTTATTTATTTATTTTATTATTATTATTTATTGTTATTATAATTTTATTTATTTATTAATATTTATTATTATTATTATTATTTATTATTATTTTATTATTATTATTTTACTGTTTATTATTATTATTAATATTTTATTACTTGTTAATATTTTTTTTATAGTTTATTATTTATTATTATTACTATTATATATTATTATTATTAGTATTATTTATTATAGTAATAATATTTCTTTTTATTATTAAGTTTGTTTATTTTATTTATTTTTCTATTTAATCATTTTTAAAAGGAAAAACAAAGATTTGCTGATTATTTTTTGTTATCAATTCCTCTAACGCTTAAAATAACACAAACAGTGGAATTCAATAAACTTTCTCACTGAATTTCATTTCTAAGAAATCTAATTCTCTGCTTCATTTCTAATTTCTGAAATTCTCTGTACCAAACGTGCCCAAAGGTGAAAAAATGGGCAGGTTTGGTGGTTTGTTAAACCGGTAAAAATGGGTAAATGATGTTGGGCCCGGGTTGACCTGACAGACTTTGTCTCAAATATTTTTTCCAACTCCAGATAAATAGTGTCAAAGTAGACCATTACATTATCCACACCATTAAATCGAAATTTCCATGTCTTTAAAAGCATAACAATGGAAACATGGCATTATGCACATTAGGAAAATCGTCCATTTCTCCAAGTTATGCAAAACATATGCCAAGCCAAACATCTAAGTCGAATTCTATGCAATTACTAAAAAAAATTACATTATCTATTTTTTTATAATTACGGAAAACTAAATGTATAGCCATTTACTCTCTTGATCCGCCCCAGGGAACTCCTGCTCATGCTTGCTTCCTAATTTGTTATTTTAATATGCGACGCATACAAGATTTAAATCTAAAATCTCATAAATTACTGTCTTAGTTATGCTGTTGAAAATATCAGAAGAAAACCCCGTATGAATATCTAAATGAATGGGTAAGTGCGAATAACCAAGTCAACGACGTTATGTTCACTAATGGCAGAAATCTTTTTCTTTTCCAGATGGTTTCCCTCCAGAAGTGAACATCCTTGAACCAACTACTAAGGTGTTGCAGCGGATCCGAATATACGACACCAGAAACATATAAACAATATTCATTGTGGTGTCAGAAATGTACGAGGTAGGCCATGCTTTATCTAAAAAGATGTTGATTTATGCGACTGTTTCATATGTGCGTTATATGTTTGAGGTAAATCTTATGGAATTCCAAGCCCGATGCACTCTGCATATACAATTGATGGAAAAAAGGTGAAAAAAGCTGTCGATTACACAGATCCATTTGTTATCAGAAACTTGGTGCAACGGATTGATTCACCTAAATTCGGGTATGTTACAAAAGAAATAGAATTTCTTTTTCAGCTAAGAAAACAAGTGTTGATGCCTTTTTGAAAAGGTTTCCATCCCTTCGGTCTGATTTAATGGAAACAAATTATCTGAAGGAGGTTCCTAATGGCGAAAAATGTACTTAGATAATGCACCATATATGGGAAGGATATCCCTTTAGTCTGATTTAATGGAAAGAATTATTAGTTTATGATACGACAAGTTCCTACGGTTCCTCTTTTCTGATTTTTCGAGTTTCACACCAACAATTTAACGTTCCAGGGGCTGAATCATCCATGTGGGGCTTTTGGTTAATACTTTGTATTTAGCAAGCACCATATTTTTCATAGATTGCAGAATAGTATTTCCGAATATTTATTCTTCACATAAATACTTTTCAAATATTCTAGCATACAATATGTCACATAGAGATACTTGCATCCAACGCTTGCACTTTCAGCATACTTTTTAGAGATTGTGTGTGTTAGGAACACGAAAGTGTCGGTTACTTCCATAGATAACAGTCGTTAGCTCGTTAAGTAATTTTTGGAAACTTACATAGGTAGTTAGGCCAAGGCCCATGGATAAGCCCATCAAGCCAAGGCCCATCCTCCCCTTGTAAGTATATAAACACCTCTCCATGCCTTGGAGAGGTGGTTGGTTGGTTGTATTTTCACACACTTAATGCATTTCTTTTTCTTTACTTTCTCTTACTAGAAATACCTCCTTCCTTCCCACTTTCTCTCTCTAGTTCTTGTTGTTAAAGATTACTCATATTCTTCAATTGGTATCAAGAGCCACGGAGTGGTGTGTTTAGATATTGTGTTTGTTTTGGTTCGTGTAGTTTTCCTAATACCATTCATATTTTTTTTGATTTTTTCTTGTTTTCTAAGCTTAAATTCCACACTAACAAGATCATCTACATAGGTAGCTTTGATCTAGTATCCTTGGATATAGGTGTGTGTGCTTAGATTCATAGAAAAATCTCTTATTTTGTGTCATTTGGGTTCATTAGCTTTATAAAGGTCAAAATCTTGATTTTAATTTTTTTGGCTTAAAAACCTTAAAGTTGTCATTTTTCTTGTCCCTATAGGCTTAGTAACACTTTTGGTACAATTTTTTTTGGAAAACAATCTACAAAAACATGTCTTTTTGAGTTTTGAAAAAGTGGGTTTCGTGATATAACAGATCTTGTATTTTTTAGTGTTAACCGAACTAGTGAATCAACAGTGTCAACCGATCTAGTCTTTTTAGTGTTAACCGAACTAGTGAATCAACAGTGTCAACCGATCTAGTTACATTTAGTGTTATACCGATCTATTGATACTCTGTGTGGAACGATCTAGGTATTTTTAGTGTTAACCGATCTAGTTAGATACTCAGGAGTATCGATCTAGTTATTTTTAGTGTTAACCGATCTAGTTGATACTCAGTGTGTACCGATCTAGTTATTTTTTTTTGTGTGACCACGATCTAGTTGATACTCAGTGTGTGCTAATCTAGTCTACCTCAGTGTTAACCGATCTAGTTTTCTTCAATAATAACCGATCTGGTATATCCAGTGTGAACCGACCTAAGTTTATTCTAGTGTAACCGAACTAGTTATTTTTCCAGTGTGAACCGAACTAGTATATTTCCAGTGTGAACCCGAACTAGCTTATTTTAGTGTGAACAAACTAGTTAGATCCAGTTAATCGAACTATTTTATTCCCTGTGTGAACCGAACTAGTTATTTCCAGTGTGAACCGAACAATCCAAGTTCAAAATCGAAACCCAGACCACTTCAAATTTTCTAAATTATAAAGGCGGTTTACCTCTTTGACTGTAAAAATCCTGTGAAACGTAACTTGTTTTCTCCTCCCGGGTTTGTCAAGAATGTAAAAATCCCGGTAGTTTCAAGAATTAAAACCACTTAAAAGTCAACTTAATCACACACTATTTCTTTCTACCACCTTTCGATCCGACATAATCTATTAACATACAATTTCTCAATACAGACTCTTGCTGACAAAACCCATTTTCATTCAGTGCTGAAAATGTGCCAACCTATGTTGGAAAAAGATATGTATGATTCTTAGAAAAGCATAATGAAGCTATACATGATGAATAGACAACATGGACGAATGATTCTTGAATCCGTTGAAAATGGTCCACTCATCTGGCCTTCAATTGAAGAAAATGGAGTGACAAGACCAAAGAAATATTCTGAATTATCTGCTACGGAAGCAATTCAAGCTGATTGTGATATCAAGGCAACAAATATCATTCTCCAAGGACTACCACCAGAAGTCTATGCATTGGTTAGCAATCATAAAGTCGCCAAGGAACTTTGGGAAAGAATTCAACTTCTGATGCAAGGAACTTCATTGACGAAACAGGAAAGAGAGTGTAAGCTTTATGATGAATTCAATAAGTTTGCTTATAAGAAGGGAAAAAACACACGATGTCTAACATGAGATTTTTTCAACTGCTACTCAAATGATATGAACATCACAACATGAATACTGGAACAATTTCAAGTGAACACCAAGTTTTTGAATACTCTTCCTCCTGAGTGGAGCAAATTTGTGACAGATGTCAAACTGGTTCGGGATTTGCATACAACTAACATTGATCAGCTTCATGCCTACTTAGGCCAACATGAATTTCATGCAAATGAGGTTCGTTTAATGCATGAATGCAACTCAGATCTGCTTGCTTTGGTTGCAACCCATCAAATGACCCATCTCCCTATCAAACTCATCAAAACTCTATACCAAAACTCTTAAGTTCAACCACAGTTTCACCTTATCAGTCTCAACATACTCAAACAATCATTTCATCACACCTCTTTCAATCACTTATCCCATCCAATGATTATCATGCATCAGTTCATCACAACGATTATTCTCCACCATACATCCATCACTTCAATTGGAATAGTGCGCCATAGTTTACAACATCTGAATTTCCTCAACTAGACTCATGTCTAATTGTTCTAGTGTTCCAAAAAGGTGATGATCCCATTGATGCCATCAATCACATGATGTCTTTCTTGACTGCTGTTGTCACTTCCCGCTATCCTACTACCAATAACCAGCTGAGGAATTCGTCAAACCCTAGGCAACAAGCTACCATTAATGATGGGAGAGTGACCTTACAACCAATTCAGGGGAGACACACTTCTTTTGTTGCGGGTACTACAAGGACCTACACTCCAGGAGCAAGTGGAAGCAATTCTAGGAAACAAAGGACTGTTATTTGTTACAACTGCAAAGGGGAAGGACACATGTCCAAACAGTGCACTAAACCTAAGAGGAAATGGGATGATTCGTGGTTTAAGGATAAAGTGTTGTTGGTACAAGCTCAAGCAAACGGTCAAATTCTACATGAGGAGGAACTAGCATTTTTGGCAGATCCAGGAATTGGCATGAAGGTCAAAGCCACACAGACAGTCATTACCCACATGCTACTATCAAGACCGGATGATTTGGATGCATATGACTCTGATTGTGATGAACTTAACACTGCCAAAGTTGCTCTCATGGCGAATTTATCTCATTATGGTTCAGATGCTCTCGCTGAGGTACACAATCATGATAATGTAAATAATAATATGATTAATCAAGCTGTGCAGGCGATGTCGTCTTCTGAACAGTCGAATGTTGTGAACCATTCAGAGACTGAAATAACCAGTGATAGCAATATCATTCCTTATTCTCAGTATGTGATTGAATCACAACAGGCAGCTGTTCAGAATTCTAACTCTTCTGCACAACAAGATGCACTGATATTATCTGTGATTGAACAACTGAAAACCCAAGTAGTTAATTGTACCAAGATAAATCTGGACAATAAAAGTGTCAATGATACTTTAACTGCTGAGCTTGAAAGATATAAGGAACAAGTTAAAGTTTTGAAAGAAGGACAAAATGTTGACTTAAGGAGTAATGATAACGTTTCAGATTCAAGTGCACAGTCTGTAGAGATTGATCGTCTTAAACAAACTCTTTTTGAACATTTAAAAGAAAAGGAATCTTTAATGCAAACAGTTACTCTTCTCAAAAATGATTTTAAGAAAGAAGAATCTAGGAACATCGATAGAGAGATTGCGTTAGAAAAGAAGATCAAACAGCTAGATAATATTGTTTTCAAAAGAGATCAATCTGCACAAACTGTTCACATGTTGACAAAACCTTAGTTTTTCTATGATCATACCACTAAACAAGCTCTAGGTTTTCAAAATCCTTTCTATCTGAAGAAAGCTCAGCAGTTGGAACCAAAGCTTTATGATGGTAATGTCATTAAGAATACGAGTGCTATTGTGATTCCTGACTCCAAAGAGACCCTAATGCTTGCTGAAGAGAGTCGTTCAAAAATGCTTTTAAAACAACAAGATCCTATGATGTTAGAAAAGAAAGTTAATACTACACCAGTCGATTATGTTGTTCTTAACCAACTTTCTTAAGATTTTAAAACACAATTTGTTCCACAAACTGAATTATCTGCTGAACAAGCCTTTTGGTCTCAGAATTCTATAAATTCTCCAGATCCCACTCTTTCTAGTAGACCCACCAAAGTTGAGGTTCCAAAAGAACTTCCAAAATCAGCAGGTTAATAACGAGTTGAAGAAACTTAAACACCATCTTGCTGGTTTTGATGTGGTTGTCAAAGAAAGAACCACAGTCACAGCTATCACTTAGGGGTCGTGGGGGTTCGAACATACAAAAGCTTGTTTTAAGGATAAAATAATTCCATTTGTAAAAGCTCTGAAGAACTTATTTAATACATTCGATCAATATTTGATTGATGAACTTTCTGAAGTCCAAAATGTCTTTCATCAAATGGAACAGGTTGTGGAACAACATCGTTAAGCAAAAACATTTAAAGTTAACAATGAATAAAGTTTTGAACTCTCGGGTCACAGCGAGACGACTCTTGGAAACAATTCATTAACAAAGAATATTGAGAACATATTATGAAATTCTTCTGTGGATAATGTCACTGTGAATGTGCATGAATGTGAAAAGTGTCTAAAACTTAAGACTGAGCTTCCTCAACAAAAAAGGATTTTTCGTTCGTTGAAAAAAAGAATTTACATAACTGTTTAAAAAGTTTTACCAATCTTTGAAAAAACATCGCATCTCTTTAAGAAGTTTGATACCTCAACTTAAACAGAAATTTTTTTACAAAGGGACAATTATTTTCCAAATCAAAGTGCTACCAAGTTTTTTTGATCTCTTGTTTTGAATAAAATAATTAAAGCTCAAGTCTCAAGAGAAAGACAAACGTCATAAAGAAAGTTGAAAGAGAAAATAAATCTCTAAGTGGAAAATGAATGAGGATAAATTAAAAAAAAAGACTTAGAGGCGATTGTAACAATACATATTGGAATTGGATCATTGGGTGTCAAAAGCTTATTGCAGAGAATGAGCATTTAAAACAGACCTATAAGCTGCGACTTTATTGCCTCGATATAAAACCAGCAGTTATTCGATCAAATGAGACAATGTATGATTAATGAACCAACAATCTAAAGTCTGTGGAAATCTCTGATTTAAATGCTAGTCTTCAGGAAAAAGTTTTGGAAATTACAGCTCTCAAGGATGATATAAGGAAACTTAAAGGAAAAGCTCTAGTTGATAATGTTGTTATGAAACACACTATTGATCCAGAGATGCTTAAGATTGATGTGGAACCGATAACCCCTAAATCGTTGAATAAAAAACTGCTCACTCTGTCTATATTAAGCACATTCAGGACGAAGCTACCGTTCTTAGGGATCTAGTTGAACATGTTAAATCAAAATACCCACTAGATCATTCTTTAGAATCTGCCTGTAGGTATGCTAAACTAATTCAGGAGTTGCTTACAAACATCAGTAAAACCTGCCCTAGTATCAACAATACTGATGGAAAATTAGTGGCTGTGACCCCAAAGAACAAGGACAAAAGAGTTAGATTCACTGAGCCCGTCACATCCTCAGGAACTTAATCTTTTAAAAACAGCAGCCTCTACTCAAACCTAGGTTTCTAACAAACCAAGTTGGTCTTCTACAGGAAGTAAAACTGTCTACTAGTTTACTATAGCGGATCCAGCCTTCAGCAATACACAGAAAGATTAAGATTCACAAACAACCAAGTAGTACTCAGAAGAATAAAGTAGAAGCCCACCCTAGGAAAGTTAAATCTAGTTTAAAAAATAAAGACTGTGTTGTTGCACCTAAAGGAAGCTGGCTTATGTCATCAATTCTACGTTAATGTGAATTCTGAAATTAATCGTTAAGTGTAATGGTTGGCATGCTTTATGAAAATTATGATATGTTGTTCCTTGAGTTTATCAAATAATGTGAATCTCGGTAAAAATCTAAATCTGATAAGAAAAGGGTTCAAAGAGAAAAGTATGGAAACCAACAGGAAAGTGGTTTACAAATATTGGATACCACTCTGGAGACCTACGGTCGTTCACCTTCACTATAGTAGGAAATGCATGCCCTTTAACTAGGATTACTATAACTACTGAAGTACCCCTTAGGAAACCAACTGCTCTAGAAAATAAACCACCTAAGCCTGTCATAACATTAGTTTACTCAAGGAAACCTAAAAAATCTAAAACTAATGTTCCTGTTAGCAAATCTAAAGTTCTTAAATCTGTATCTCCTAACAAAAAGGAACCCAGTCAATCTTGTGGATCCATAGTTTTCGATGTTCCATCTTCCTCTCTTGATGAATGCATGTCGTCCAAATTTTTCTTTGGTATTTGGACTCCGGCTGCTCCAAGCATATGACCGGAGATCGCTCTCACTCACACAATTCGTCCAATAAATTTTTGGGGTACTATCAAATTCGGATATGATCACAAATGGCCAAAGATATTGGGATATGGTGATTACGTTTGGGAATGTTACGATATCAAGGGTTTACTAACTAGGAGGATTTTGGACATAAACTTATTCTTTATTTGGGAAATTCCTGTGATTCAAATCTTGAAGTTTGCCCCTTTTTTGTCAACACTATAAACTAACCTGCTCAATTTTGATAGGATCTAGAACTAGATAGATCTTCTAGCCTTTGTGGTTGATAGTACGTAAATGTAAATCACAAGTATATACGTGAGAGACTCTAACAATTGTTTAGGCAGAAACTAAACAATGCAGTATAAAGAAGAATAAATATAAACAATGATCCTCTATGGATCTCTCTATTGATAATAAACTGTTTGTGTAATTCGTAATCCGGTTACAAAACCCTAATGCTAAAGGTTTTTTTAATAGAAGAAGAAACCCTAAATTGCTAAATACAAGATAACTAAAAGCCGCGTAGAGATATACATCAATCTCTTCCTAATAATATTCTCCTTCCTATCCTTCAAGAGATAACATCTAGAATATAACTAATAATAATAACTCTAGAATATAACGTATAATTCCGCCAAACAAAATCACGTCTAAAATAAGATCACAGACCTATACAGTCAGCAGAAATGAACATGGACCAGCCGGAACATACTCGCAGAAACACTACTTGAACTAACCACAAAACCACGTAATGCCATCATCAAAACGAACATCTCTAACAGCAGAAACGACACTATCATGTTCAATAATTCCTAAACAAACCTCCACATAAACTTGGTTTTGACTCCGTTAAATTCCAAGTTTCTAGATAATCTTCTCGAAGCAAGAGGATTGAGTAGCAGCAGAAACAAAGTAATCAGCAAATATAGATGAAGACAGGAAGAACAAACGAACCAGCAGCATCACAAATACCAACAGATACAATGTAACCAGCAGCAACAATACAAGCAGCAGAAACCGTAGAAGCAACATCCAAAATAGCAGCATCAAATGGAAAACAGCTGTAACCAATGAACAGCAAATCAAATGAGGTAGCCAAAAAACACCATAGAACCAGTACTTCTATCCTTTGCAACATAAGTAAATGTTGATTAAGCCTCTACACGTATCTACTCACTCTTAGGCTAGTTGATACTTTGGTGAAAACAAACACCCTGGTGTAACAAAAACCAGTCCAATTTCCAGAACGTGAATCAAGGGTGAATTTGGATACCCTAGAACAGTTTTTGGCAAACCGTCACACAGCCATACAACGATTTAACATGGTCTTTACCTGTAGCCATTTGCTCAGGACTACTTTAGGCCAATCTTCATACACAAGAGTAAGTATGGTGAGTCGATAACCAAACAATTTTTAGTAGATTATCAACTATTCAAACGGATTTGAGAAAGTCTTACCAAGATAAAGCCTACCCTCTTGGACTAGGCCATTTTTTCATCCCAACAGGAACATGGAAAATGAATACCATCCAGTTTTTTGTTAACCTGGCACCATCCAACGATTTGAGAAGTCTTACAAGAGCCGTACCCTCGTGGACTAGCCATTTTTCATCCCAACAGGAACATGGAAAATGAATACCATCCAATTTTTGGTAACCTGGCAACCATCAACGGATTTGAGTTACACACCAAGGCCGTTTGCAATGGTGAGCCAGACTCTTTCTTGGCTGTTAGCCATGGTGAGCTGAAAACAAAAGCATTTTGCTGCATTGCAAGCTCTAACACCAAAGCTATACAACACTATATCTTACAACACTATACGCTTACAAGGAGTATCTAATCTAAGGATGGTTAAATGCTATATTGTCAAAAGAACGAATATATAAAAACTATCCTAAGAGTACAATATGTTTTTTTTGTTTTTTTTTGTTTTTTTTTTTTTTTTTTTTTTAACACAAACTAACAAATTAATCGAAGTAACTACAAACACTAACTCAGAAACAACTTACATAGGAGCAGATGCAATACTCTCATATGCTTGCCTTAAGCCAGCCTGGACCGTCTGAATGATATTCCCAGCAACAACAACATCCCGACAATACGAGGGTGGAACTGTGAGCCTGTGGCGTAACATACGTTCAAGCAGTGTTGCCCGGATAGGATAGAACTTGTCCACAAACATATACACAGTCTTCCCATTCGTCAAATCCAGAACATGAACAGAACTCTTAGGATGCCAAAACGTCCACTACTCATCAAGCCCATCATCTTGTGTACGTCCAAAAGGTCTTCCACGTCATCAGGATGAAGTGACTGACACAACAGATTCACATCCCCCAGAGTTACTAAACCAACATTTACTATCTGGGTTTAAAAAACCGAAAGTACCTATTCCATCCGCCCGTCGCAAAAGAAGGAGATCCTCACGATAAACATGAGGTAGCAACTCTTTCAAGTAGGTAAAGTACTTTTGCCGCCTGTTCTCCTGATAATAAACATGAATATAATTGTTACCAGGCGGACAACTCACAATCTCCCAATCTTTAAATTCACCATATGGAAGAGGGGGAATATAATTCTCCATGTCATCATCACTCTCACTCTCAGAACTGAAAAAGTCCTCAACAGGTTTATCCCATAGGAAGTCATCACTTCTCACCCCAAGATGTTTACCTACGAGACCAGGAGGAGGAGAGAAGAGGCAGACCAGAAAGCGGTTTCACCTTAACCCTGGATCAACAATTCATCATCGAGGTAGCATGTCCACAAACACAACCACCATCACCAAATAACTACCCCCGAAAGATAATCTCAGCAAGCACTTCGTCATCCGAGTCAGGGTCAGCAACAACTCGTGACATACCAATCTGCTCTTCCTCATCACTTTCAAGGAAAAACTCATTAATATCCCCTGATGTGGATTCAAAAAACCAAAGGACTAACAATTGGTAATTTGAATCAGTAGATACATTGGTACTGTGAAGGGCCCCACCTGCGATGATGAGAGAAAGGTGAAGGACCACAGCAGCACAAAATCTGCAAATGGTGAAGCTCCAATCGTACGGCGTGAACCAGCATAATCCATAGCTGCTGTAGTGTACAGTTAGTCAGTAACTGTTAAGCACAAATGCACCACCAGCAGTATTGGAACACAGAAGCCAGCCATAGGAGTAACTGAACCCACAGATTAGAACTATACCACCCACCAGCAGAATCAGGATCATCAGCAGGTAGAAGTTGTAGCCGCAGGAACACTAGCTGCTTGAAGAAACAGTTCCATAACAACCCTTTTCTCGTAGAAAGGAGGCTCAGTTATTGGCAGGCTTGGGTCAAAAAAGTTGTACTGAGCACTCAAACAAGCGATCCTTTTCCAAGGCGTCGGCAAATGATACTCGTAACTCTTATCATCAACTGTTGTGATTCATAGTCCTTGGACTGTCTTTCATCGTGGATGGTGACCATTATGAGCTGCACACCCATTGATTTCTTAACCAAGTAGCGCATCATCTGTGTGACCCAATTTCTTCATCGGCTTACCCTTAAGTGCTCGTTAACGTAAATCTGCCAAGGCTCGCTTCTTCTTTTCCTTAACAGCAGTCATGCGCTCGATAAAGTTATCCTCGTTGACATCAGCTCCCAACAACTCTCTTGCCAATGCAGGATTAGAACCAACTTGCATCATCAAGGTCAACCAGTCTGTTTTTGTCATACGCATCATGAGATCGTCTAATTCCTTTGCTCGCTCTTCAGAAACATGTGGCAAGTCTTCCTGAGCCAAATCCTCAGCCCGTAGCCGTTGAACCAACATCTCACTAGCCTGTTCTTCTTCGAAGCGTTTCCTGGCTTGTGCATCCTCTTCAAGAAACTCAGCAGGTATATCCAAATCAGGCATATGAGCCTTTCCCTTATCAGCAGCAACAGAAGGACCAGCAGGTTCAGGGACTGCTGTGTGAGGAAGAACACCAGCAAAAAGATTAGCTTGAAACTGCTCAAAGGCTGGAGTGGAAAATGCTGTCCTGGCACGTCGATAAGCAGACCGCTTACGCCTTAGAGGAACTTCCTCCTCTTCTCGTTCCTCCACATCCTCAGAAGGAACAGCAGGTTGATCATGACCTAGAGCTGTAGATGCCATACGGGATAATCCATCGAGGTCAATATCATCGTGAATATCCACATCCCCTTCCGCTGCTGAGGCATCAACCACCAACCGTGTTTCCCTCAACTGTTTAACTGTTTTCTCCAACTTCTTGACTCTGGAGACAAGAGTCAAAATAGCACCCCCCATAATTTTCTTCGACTTTCCCAGCTCAGTTTCCAAGGAGTCAATCCGTCCCATACACCTGTCAAGCTTTGCAGATAAACCAGTTAGTAGAGCAGGGTCCTCTGCCCTACCAGCAGCATCGGCTGTTGGTGTAGGAGCATCATCGGGCCGAACAGGTGACTCCACATGGAATCCACCATGAGTGGTGTCATCTTCCATGGAAATGATATTATCAAGGTCCTCAGGCTCAAGATAGTTGTCAGGCCTAGGTTGGGGACCAAAGATAATGGGTTCCACAAAGTCAGGGTCAACATAACCATGGGGTCTGGGCTGTGGGCCAAAAGTAATAGGTTCAATAACATCCGGGTCCACATACCCAGCTGGTCTAGGTTCAGGGCCAAACACTAATGGCTCCTCAAAAATAAAGGTCTGAGCTGGCGGGGTAGATGGAGACTCAGGCTCAGGAGTAGGATCCCGAATGGGAGAATGTACAGGAACATAAGGCCATGGTCTCCAGTCAGTAACAGGTGAGACAGGGTTAGGGACAACCCATTCTGTCTCAGGAATGGTAGGTGAAGGAGAGGGTGGTCTCTCAGATACAGGCTGCCTCTCCGGTGTGGGTTCCCTAACAGGGGAAACCGGAGGAGAGTGAGGTACAAGGTGTGCCTCAGCTGCACTACCAGCAGCTTCATTGGCAGCAGCATTATCCTCATTAGCAGCATCATCACCAGCAGCATCATTGCCAGCAGCAGCAATGGCAAGCATGGGGGTTGTCAAAGGTATTGGCTGACCCTCCCATTTAAATTTCATATTGGCAAACATTTTCCTAGTAAAGTCAAATGTTGGTCTAGGGGTTCGGTCAGCTGTCTCTAATGCCACAATCATTTGTAAAAACCTTGGGTACATTAAAAATTTATGCTTTGTAGCCTTAAGATTCCCAATCATCCCCTCTAAAATAAATCGAGAGAAATTATATACCCTACCAGTCGACAAACAAATAAGGGCTGTGGCAATGGAACTCGGAAATTGATTCCAACTTCCAGACTTAGGACTCAGACAGTGCATAATGGTGTGCACCAGAAATCTCCATTGAGGAGATAAATGGATCTTAAGAAAAGTAAGAGTCCCATCCGTCGGATACCCAATAACCCTCATACCCTCAAGAATATCATTAATGGGCATAATGCCATTGGCATGTCAAATTGTAAAACTGAGTCCTAATGAGAGACTCAGTCACGGCCCAATCACGGCAGTCACTTGTGGGATAGGATGAACTACAACAGAACTACAACAATCAGCAACCTGCCAGATTTGACAGAAGGAAGGTTAGATGCTACAAATGTCTTCAATTGGGACATTTTGCTAGGGAGTGTAATGTGAAGACAGTTGATGATAAGGCTAGGTATTCTGCCTTTAAGGTCACAGAAGTTAAAACAGACGAACCAAAAGCTTTGGTCTCAGTTGATTCCATGGTGAATTGGTCGGATCATGCGGCAGAAAACAAGACTGGTGAGGTTGAGAAGGTATATGGGATGATGGCTGGACTTCATGCTGATAATGGTGGTGCTGGTGTTTCTGATGCTGCTGCTGAGTTTGCTATGATGGGGATTTCTCCTAAGGTACAAAATTGTCCCCTTGGTTGTGATTCTAAAATTAATGATCTTAATAATATGTATAATAATCTTGATAGATTGTATAATGATTGTTACATTAAAGTTCAGGCATATCAGAATGCTGTTAAAACATTAGAATCACAAAAAGATTGGTACCATAAAACTCAGATGGCTTTAGAAGAAAAGATTAGGGTTTTATCTGCTAATCTAGAAAACACCACTAACACACTAAGTTATACTGAAACATTACATGATCAGGCTCAAAAGGAAAAGAAAGAATGGGAAGTTAAGTATGAAGCGACATTAGCTAGATTTGAAAAGTGGAAGGAGTCTTCCAAGAACTTGAACAAGTTGATAAATAGCTCTATGTCAACAAGAACTAAAGTTGGTCTAGGATTTAAAGAGTACTTTGGCGAAAATGAAGTGTTTGATTTGTCTAGACCTAGTACCATGTACCCAGAACCTGTTGAGCAGGAGGTTAATCCTCTTTACTCAAGGTTTGTCAAGGCTGGGGAGATGCATGCAGTTCCTCCTTCCATAACCGGAACCTATATGCCCTCCCCATACAAGTCTGACATAGAGAAAACACAGGTTAGTTATGGTTCAAAGTCTGATAACAAAACTTCTGAAACTATTTCAGAATCTAATGACTTTGTCTCTTGTGATAACAGTGACAAGTCTTCAGACTCAGCGACCTATGCATCCTGTGATTCAAGCCTCAAGACCAAGACTAAAGACTTCCCACCTGCTGTTGGTATCACGACTTTGCCAGAGTCTGATGTTGAAGACCCAAATTCCACTACTGGCAGTCCTAGTTTTTCTTGTTCGGAGAATGTAAAATCTCCTAGGATTATTTGTAATAAAAGTGGAATGAACAATAGGAATATGTTTAAAAACAATTATGTGCGTGTTAAGAAATGTTTTGTTTGTGGTAGTAAATTGCATTTAATTAAAGATTGTGACTTCTATAATTGTGTAGACTCTGTCCCTTGTAAATCTCAAGCAGCATCTGTTCCTGCTGGTAGTAGTAATTCGTCAGCATCTGTTACTGCTGATGGATCTGATCCTGCTGCTAGTAGAAACAGACCAGCAGTCAATTAATCATAGGGGAGGAGACAATTGTGTATTGTAGTGCCTCAGCATTTAAAGCTATACCAATAAGACCTGTAAGTCAAGCTGTGATTCTGTATACATTTTTTTTTGTATCCCCCCACCCCACTCCACTTCAAAGATAAAAATAAAAGATGACCTAAAAAGTTTTCATTTGACTTATGATTATCGTGTCATTTGAATGTAGTCTATTACTAGAGCCTATGGAAGGGTGGATGCGGATGGTTCCAGATATTTGCTTGGTGACCATAGTGGGCTACTTCACTTGCTTGTGATAGTTCATGAGAAAGAAAAGTGAGTTAGATTGCTGTTTTTAATTCACACACATATCGCCGAATTTTGTAAAGTTATATGAGTTCATTTTCTATGCTCTAATTGAGGTTCATCTCATGCAGTTATTTTTATTTTTATGTTTATGATTTTTCTAAAATATGCTTTCTCTATGTTGTTTACAGAGTCACAGGACTAAAAATTGAGCTTCTAGGGGAAACATCAATAGCATCTACTATATCGTATCTTGATAATGCATTTGTATATGTTGGCTCGAGCTATGGAGATTCTCAGGTATGTAAACTGCAATATATTTTTGTTTCATGTAAAACGGTTAATCTAGGGTTCTGTTTTCCTCTGTAATATGTAGTTTGTAGCTTCTGCTTCTAAGTTGAATTTGAGGTATAGCATATCATTGAAGCTTTTTGTTCATTGTTCATGGCAGCTTGTTAAGTTGAATGTCCATCCAGATGCAAAAGGTTCTTATGTGGAAGTGCTAGAAAGATATGTCAACTTGGGTCCCATAGTTGACTTCTGCGTGGTTGACTTAGAAAGGCAAGGTCAAGGCCAGGTTGTAACATGCTCAGGAGCTTTTAAAGACGGTTCCCTTCGCATTGTTAGAAACGGAATTGGGATAAATGAACAGGTAGCTATTTTATCTGGTAATCACTTCTTTCTGTTTTCTGGCGGTACCTTATAAGTTCAATAACTTATTTTTTATGAAATTTTTCATTGTCAAGGCATCTGTGGAGCTGCAAGGTATCAAAGGAATGTGGTCGCTTAGATCAGCAACAGATGATCTGTATGACACTTTCTTGGTTGTTAGCTTCATTAGTGAGACTCGAATATTGGCAATGAATTTAGAGGATGAGCTAGAGGAAACTGAAATTGAGGGATTTAATTCCCAAGTGCAGACACTATTCTGTCATGATGCTGTACATAATCAGCTTGTTCAGGTATGCATGATTATCTGTGAAGATTACCATGATCTCAATTACGAGACATCTGTTTCGTTTTCAGCTTTATATATTAGTTAACTAAAAGTTGTATAAATCCTTATTTAGGTTACTTCAAGCTCGGTGAGATTGGTGAGTTCGATAACAAGAGAGCTGAAACACGAATGGCACGCACCTGCTGATTACTCTATAAACGTTGCAACAGCTAACACTACTCAGGTACATCACTACAAGTCATTAAATATCAATTGAACATTTGTCTTATTTCTTGTTTTAGTATAACTTTATTTATGTAACAGGTACTATTGGCTACTAGAGGTGGGCATCTAGTTTACCTTGAAATTGTTGATGGACTATTGGTGGAAAAAAAGCATGCTCAGCTGGAGTATGATGTTTCATGCCTTGATATAAACCCAATTGGTGATAACCCAAATTATAGTAATCTTGCCGCGGTTGGTATGTGGACGGGTATAAGTGTCAGAATATTTTCACTCCCTGATCTGACTCTTAAGACTGAGGAACATTTAGGTGGTGAAATCATACCGCGATCTGTTCTTCTTTGTGCCTTTGAAGGGGTATGCCTATTCTTCTTGAAGTATTTATGAGGTGTTACATTTTAATTTCTATTTAATTACTGACTGTATGTATGCAGATACCTTACTTGTTGTGTGCACTTGGAGATGGTCATCTTTTAAACTTTTTACTGAACACAACAACGGGCCAATTAACAGATAGGAAAAAGGTGTCACTTGGGACCCAACCAATAACACTAAGAACATTTTCATCAAAGAGTACCACACATGTTTTTGCAGCTTCTGATAGGCCAACAGTTATATACAGCAGTAACAAGAAGTTGCTCTACAGCAACGTGAACCTTAAAGAAGTCAGTTACATATGCCCTTTCAATTCTGCTGCTTTTCCCGACAGGTAAACAATTTGTATCTTCACCCTTCAAAATTGTACTGTGATTGTAACATATATTTCCTTTGTGTGCGTGACAGTCTTGCCATTGCAAAAGAAGGCGAGTTGACAATTGGGACAATTGATGATATTCAGAAGCTTCATATCCGTTCTATTCCTCTTGGTGAACATGCAAGACGTATCTGCCATCAAGAACAGTCTCGTACTTTTGCAATATGCAGTTTAAAGTACAATCAGTCAAGCACAGAAGATTCTGAAATGCACTTCATTCGCTTGTTGGATGACCAGACATTCGACTTTATATCCTCTTATTCATTGGACCAGTTTGAGTATGGTTGTTCCATACTCAGTTGCTCTTTCTCAGATGATAATAATGCATATTACTGTGTTGGGACGGCCTATGTTATGCCCGAGGAGAATGAACCAACAAAGGTACGATGCTCTAAATGCGTAGCTTTGCTGTGCAAATCGTTAACCTCTTTTGTTTTTTCATATAAGTTGTTTTTAGTAAATTTGATGTATTTATTCATGATCTTGATGCCAAAATAATCTCGTTTAATTTTCTAGATATCCAGGTTTTGAAATTCACAATTATAACCAAGAAGATTGTTTTAAACAAATTCAGTGATGTGATGGATTTACATGTCTTCATTTGTTTGTTGATATCATCTTTTTTTTTCAAGTGTTAAAACTTTGAGTTGGCGAAACAGACAAGATCAGATGGGTCAAATTGGGGTTGGGTTAAAACATCTAGATTATTGTGAGGGAATTTTCATAGTACATTTTGTGCGATCTTTGACCAATTTGACCAATTGTTCATTTTAAGCTATCATTTTTGTATTTCCCTTTCGACCGGTCAAGATAAAAGATAACCTGAATAGACCCATTGTAATGTAAATGAGTCAAAAATTGCCATAAAAAGGAGTACTTATTTATGGTAGTTAGTTCTATACTTGGCAAATTTACATTCTAAAGTGTGTCTAGGTACAATATCGTTTTCAAATCGTCTGTGAGATGAACCCGTTGTCTTTCTCTTGAATTTCACCATTTATCTCCTTTTTGACACCAATGTATGAATCTAATGCTTTTCTTTTTCGTTTTTATATCAAATGGTGTTGGCCTTTTGCATTACTTAGGTTTTCGCTCTGTTAGTCCTAATATATAGTTCTTGTCAACAAGTGCAGGGGCGTATTTTGATTTTCATGGTTGAAGATGGGAAGCTACAGCTAGTGGTTGAGAAAGAAACCAAGGGTGCTGTTTACTCTTTGAACGCCTTTAACGGTAAACTCCTTGCTGCTATAAATCAGAAAATCCAGTTGTACAAGTGGATGCTTCGCGACGATGGTACACGAGAATTGCAATCTGAATGTGGACATCATGGGCACATACTTGCTTTATATGTTCAAACTCGTGGGGATTTCATTGTTGTTGGTGATCTGATGAAATCCGTTTCATTGTTGATATATAAGGTACCCAACCCAATTGACTCGTTTGTGATTAAATCTATCAAAATAGGCATCTTACAGTTAATATCTTAACATAATATCATATATTCTAACATAATATCATAATAAATGTGTTAATACAAAGTGACCACAAAGATCTAATACTTATTTCGCAAAGATTTTTGGAATGTTTTTGTTTTGCATAGTTCGACAATTTTGCGCAGATGGCTTTTTTTTAATAATTTTCTTCTAATAATTTAGGCAGAAAAAAATAATAATTTCAAAAATAGCAAAGTGGTGATTATTTTGGTATAAACACAAAAACCAAATTTGTAATGTGGCTATTTTGATGGATTCGTCTGAAAGATAATCCAAATGGACCAATATACCTGTACTTGCCAGAATTATCTCCACCGCTAACATGTTTTCTTTGTGTTGCCTATAGCATGAGGAAGGTGCTATCGAGGAGAGAGCTCGTGATTACAATGCCAATTGGATGTCAGCTGTTGAGATACTCGATGACGATATATACCTTGGATCTGAGAACAACTTCAACCTTTTCACAGTCCGTAAGAACAGTGAAGGTGCCACTGATGAAGAACGTGGTCGTCTAGAAGTAGTTGGTGAATACCATCTTGGAGAATTCGTGAACCGTTTCCGCCATGGTTCACTTGTGATGCGGCTACCTGATTCTGATGTGGGACAAATCCCAACCATAATATTCGGAACCGTTAACGGTGTTATTGGTGTCATAGCTTCACTTCCCCAAGACCAATACCTTTTCATGGAAAAACTTCAAACAAATTTGAGAAAGGTTATAAAAGGTGTTGGAGGGTTGAGTCATGAGCAATGGAGATCGTTTTATAGTGAGAAGAAAACTGTAGACTCGAGAAATTTCTTGGATGGTGATTTAATCGAGTCGTTTCTTGATCTTGGAAGGAGCAGAATGGAAGAAATCTCAAAAACGATGAATGTTTCAGTTGAGGAACTTATGAAGAGAGTAGAAGAGTTAACAAGGTTGCATTAGTTAGCTCTCTCAAGGTCTTTCTCGTTCCTAAAAGAACTTTCTTTTAAAACTTTCGACGTGTGAAACTTTGTACCGTTTTTTGTTGGTTTTGTATCATGTTATATCTTGTTGCATAAAGAAATGAAAAGGAGAATGGTCAGGGTGTGCACTTTATTTTGCCTTGTAACAATCTTTGGCATCTCTTTGACTGTTTATTGTTAGATGTGGCGTAATTTATGAGCCGGACTGGGTTATAATATGTTCAGAACAGGTTCCCGTTAATATGGATACATTTCGTTTCAGGTTGACGTGTAGACAATTTTCTTTAGGCTTACTCTTCTAAACTATGCTTTCTTACGTAAATTCATTTTGGGCTTCTCCGATTTATTACGACTGGTTTCTGTTTATTTTGAGTACAATGGTTTTTATGTCGGACTATGAAAAGGTTGGAGCTTATCGTCACATGCGCAGACAAACCGGGTAAGATTTTATCAACTAGTTTTTATGGTTGTGGTAAACAATATCTTAAGCGCGAGCCCAAACCGTGAGCCCAAGCCTAAACAACCCACGAGCTCAAACCCAAGCGCTTAGCCCATTTGCCCACTGATTGTACTGTTGATATAATTTGGCAGAAGTTCTACAACAAACTACTAAACTAGTGATAAATTGGCTAGAAATTACTATTACTATTACTATTACTAACTATACTATAGAGCATGTCACTGCATGCCAAAAGCTTGCTTTTATTTCTTTGGGCTTCCTTAGGCCTGTTTTGTTGGCCCATATGATTTAGTCAAATTATAAATATACACATTTGTTGACTGATCCGCTGTCGTTTTGACAGTGGGTCAGTTGCTACAGTAACGGGCTCCAATTTTTGGGCCAGCCCGGTTTTTTTTTTTTTTAATTTGTATGCACAAAGTAGGAATGGAAAAAAAAAATTACAAAAGTTCTGATTTATTCAGATAAA
>BQNB010095974.1:0-25737 GCA_026074375.1 Tanacetum coccineum
GTTCATCATGTGGTCTTTCCCAGAACTTTTCCGCTAATCCATCTGGAAAACAAATGTTCCCAAATCACAAGGTGTCCCTGATGCTCAAAGATGGTCAATGCGAACTTCCTTCATAGACAAGGGGTCAAACATGAGTTGGTCAAAGATGTGTCGGTCAAGACTCCAGACGTGTGGTTAGAAGCCATGGCACTGTATATTATCAGGTAGAAAGGTGAAAGCTGCTTCCGGTAGGTGATTATAAGGTCACATCCCACTTTACATGTTAAATTAATGTAGATTTTTTATGTATAATTGTACACGGGTAGTATTTTTTAGGTGCCCGAGACCGTGTACTTTATGTAGGTGGGGGAAGGCAATGACAATAGATGAATGTCAAGTGCTTTCCCCCTAATCTTCCAGTATATTGGTCGGCCGTGTCCCGAAAACATGTTTCATTGTTATATATATATTTTATGGTTCTAACACGTCTTTTTATTACGGAACGAGAGTTACTGTTACTTTTATGGTAAACTAGTGGACACTCGACTAGCCAGTAATGCTAATTTTATGATATCAGTTCTAAATCTGAATCGCGGACACTTCTTTCACCTGCCAATTGTTAACTACTTAAGGCGCCACATAGAGTTATTATATGTACTTAACTTTCTTAAGACTCCACACATCACTGTGGTTTAAGCTGAATTTCATGTTTAGTCCCCGTTACTTAGAAATTACTGCAGACCTTCTCATGGTTTGCATTTCTGCACGCTGCTAGTCTAAAATTCTAACGACCGTTATATGGGTTAGTTATCTCCGGTCACGTGCTTGGCACAAAGGGTAGATTATTTATAATTTGGTTTAAAAAGTAGTGTGGGTGATTGAGTCAGTTTTTTTGCTGGGTCTTGTAAAATGAAAGAAAATTGCCATCAGGAAAAAACCCGTTCCGCGGTTTACCTGCTTTGACTCGAACTGGTTTTGACCCGTTACCCAACCCGTCCGTTTTGCCACGTCTGATACCATGTCTAACCAGATGTTATACGGTCCATTTTGTGCATGTGTATATATTATTTCTGACTGATGTTTTAGCGTTTTTGGTTGCGGATGTATGATATAATTTTGTTGGTGTAAAAATTAAAGCATGTCTAGTTGTAGGTCTACTGATCTAGCATCCGATCCCCTCACCATGACACTATCAGTGTTGCATTTAGGTTGACATCTTGCAACTAGCATGTGTAACCGTTATCCAACTGCCGTTCATCGTGTTACCTGCTTTGACTCGAACCGGTTTTCACCGGTTACACAAACCGTCTGTTTTTCCAGCCCGGGTCTCATGTCTAACTACATGCTATATAGTCTTCATTGTGTACGTGTGATGTTGATCTCTTTAATCCCAAACACGTATCTTGCCGGCCTATCGTCTTTCAAAGCTTTGCTGAGTTGCTAATGAATCCATATATGCTACATTGACGCTCTTAAATGATAATTAGAATTGCTGAGTTGCTAATGAATCATAGGATGATACCCATCTATCTGATATATATGTCATCATTAAACTAAACATCCAAACAATGCACAGATATCACGGATATGACCATGCCCAACGTACAAAACAGGTCTTCTGGTCTTTAAAAAAATCCAATTGTGATTAATGGCCATGAAGATCTTATGTCTAGGTTCTTTCATAACTCCGTAGAGCTTTCTAAGTCGACATGTAAGATAGATGTCTTTGCACCAATCCTTAATGTTTTACTGTGGTTATCTTTACGTTTACCTGATTTCAACTCACATCTATATATCTGCTTATTTTTATTCTTATAAAACAACCCTGATCGGTTTAACCGTAAGTAATTTTCTTGATGCAACTTATGATTATTATACCATGATTAAAGTACATAACTTTTTTTTAAAAAACCGGAGGATAATTGTTTTCTTTGTTTATTTCCTTCAAAGACAAACGATATATATAGTACATGCTTGAGCCCATGACAATTAATGTAGAGCTCATCCTATCACAGGATTGATACGAATCCTAGTCATACGACTATTGATTTGATAATCTTCCAAAAAGATCAACTAAATACAATCAATAATTAATGACTAATAAATGACATAACTATATCGACTAATACGCCCCCGCAGTTTGAGCGGGAGGAGGACGGACGCTCAAACTGGAGCGAAAATCTTCAAACAAAGCTGTGGGAAGTCCCTTGGTGAAGATATCGGCATACTGAAAACGAGATGGAACGTGGAGAACACGAACATGACCAGCTGTAACCATATCGCGAACGAAATGAATGTCGATCTCAATGTGTTTCGTTCGTTGATGTTGAACATGGTTGACAGACATGTAAACATCACTACCATTGTCACAGTAAACCAGGGTAGCAGTCGAAAGAGGAGAATGTAACTCACGGAGAAGATTGCGAATCCATGCAGTTTCTTCATTCTTTAGACGTACCAATAATTGTGATGGTAGTAAAAATACATGAGTTTTGACTACTTTTTACATTCCCATTGCAATGTGCAAATTTCCCAACCATACCAGAGATAGAAAATGACACAAGACACAGGAAATACATACTTTACACTTTAAGCAACTAGCAACTGATAAATGGACTTAATCTAACAGGGTAGGCTAAGGTGTAAAGGTGTAACGAAACAAATAGTTGGTGTTATCCTAAAGGATTGGCTCTATAGGTTTTTCTAGGGGTATCTTACTCTAAAAATAAGAGTAAACAAAGGGTTTATACGGGGGTTAACTAACCATCGTAGTTAGTTAATAAAACATCCTATAAAGGCTTTTTGGGTGTAATCCTAGAAATTTACCAATTTAAACAAGTTACTCCATCTAAATCCATAGTACTCATTATTGTGGTCTCGAATAGATATACCAAGCCAAGTTCTAAAGTCTACAACATCACCGGCACACTCATATTTTTGTGGGATTTGGGTAAACATTTGGAAACGGATAAGGCTGAATCCTCACAATATCTAATAAGGGTTATGTGTGCAGGTTATGTAACCGGTAATTTCACAAAAGTATGCTTGAATTTTTTTTAAAATTTGAGCATAATTTAAGCATTTTAATGTGAAAAATAGGACAAGTAACGTTCTAATTCCCATCCCCCCACTTAAATTATACAATGTCCTTGTTGTATGGATAAAACATTAAAACGGGAAATTAAAAGAATTAGAACGAGAAACTCCCTTGATGTTTTGCTCGGTAGATTTTCCAAGTTGATTTTATGAGCAAGAATGTGTGTTGTAAATGCGTATGGATTCCAGCATGACTACAACACACATAGGATTCCAGATGATCGATACTTCACCAACTTTGTTGATTTCTTTTCCAGCGAGGTCATGTGCAAAATATAGGAAAAACATGCAAAATCCTATCTCGGGTATCCTACAGTTAATAAAATAATAAAAACAATAAACTGTACATGCAATCAATACGCCGTATCCAAAAACTAGGATACGCTGTATAGAAAGACCTATAAAAAGTATCAATATGAGTTAGTCTGCCAAATACGCCATATCATGTGCATGAATACGTCGTATAGACATATCTGACGATAAATTTTAAATGCAGAAAAATAAAGGATGGATAACGTCCAGACATTCAATACGCCATATGGTATGGAGCGGATACGCCGTATTGATGTATAGGAAGACAAACTCAAAAAAAAAACTATTCGGGTTGTCTCTTGGGAAGCACTTTTCTTTCAGCTAGTCTTTAAGTTAGACTTTTTCTTCAGGTTTCTTTACTCTGCTCTTGTTACCACCCATCCTTCGTCTATGCTGCGAAATATTTCTTAGTATGCTCGGCATGCATCTTCATTGGTCTTTGTCAAATCATCGTATTCACATTATTTTATAGCCACATACTCTTTGTCTTCACCGAATGAATACTTGATCATCTCAAATCTTCTTATATTGCAAACAGGCATTTCTTGGTGAGGGTTATCAAATAATTCGATTCTTTCTTTGTATTTATGTTCTTCTTCATTCTCTCATTTCTTCATGATTAAGGATGGTATTCTCATAGCCGTCCCATCTTCTCCATCCTTCATTATGTGATTCATCATCTTCGTTAATCATTCCTTCCATTATGGCTTTATTTTTTAAAGCTTCGTCTTTAAGTTTTCCATCCTCCAATGCTTCATACCATTCTAAATCTTGGTAATGAAGTGTGTTCCCAACTATGTATGCTCCAGTTAAGTTCCTACCATTACAATATCCATCATCTTTCTAGCTACAAGTTGGCCATTCCGAATGTCCACTTTTATATGAGAATGGTTCACAATAATGTTCAACAGTAGTGGGTTCTTCTCATACTCCATTGTATGTCCATGGTTTTTTGTGTACTCATGGTATGTCTTTATTCCATTCATATATTCAATCATCCTTATATTCTTCATAGGTTTTAAATCCATTAATATCTTTAGTAAGGACTTCTGGATCAATTTGTAAAAGATAATTAAATTCCTTGAAAGCTCTTCACGTAGGTGTCTCAAAGTCAAATACATTAGTCTCGATCCTAGAGATTTCAGCAACTTCATCATCATTATTAGAATCCGAAGATTCTTCGTCAGTGAGTTCAACTTCATCATATCCTCTAGTCTAATAAATCCACAATGCATTCTTCGTATATTGATCCATTGTCTTATGGTTATAAAATTTCGAAGCCAACCATTCAGTAAATTCAACATTAGATAGATCATATTCCATATCAACATCTGATCCAAGTGTGATTTGTTGTTCCGAATCATCTTCATCATTTAAGTCACATGGAACATTAGCAAGTCCAGGAATTTCGACCTCATACGTAAACAAATCGTCATCCATTCTACTCATCCGGTTGAATTCTTTGTGAAAAATTTCAAGTGATGTATTACAAGTGAACAAATCATCACTGATATAACACCCCGTGTTTTAGGGTCATTGACGTCGTCAATAAATCGTCAATAAATTTACTATGTATTTTTAGTATTGTACGCGTTTGCTTTAAATCATAAACGTTAAGTTAAATCGCGTAAGCTAAAAATGATCATTCAATGTAAACGGGCGTCAAACAATTAAATGTTTACATCAAGCAAGTGTTAAGTAATTATTTTGAGGATAATTATTAACTTTGTTCATTTTATTTTTATTGGTTACGTAAATTTATTACATTCCGCGATAAAGTACGTTTAGGCATACCCGGAACCACATTAATTAATCTACGCTTCAACAAAAAACCATTTTTATTTTCAATGATCAAAGTTTATAAAAATTCTACCACGCTTATAAAATGGGACGCCCCATATATCAAGAAATAAGCAAGACTTCCCAAGTTGCAAGTATACATTTTATATAACAAGACAATACTTACATATTTACTTACACTTTCAAAAGAGCAAGTATAATACTTGCATTTTATTACAAGAAATACGCTAGATATTTCTTCATTGATTTCATGGGATTACCTCCATAATAGGGAACACAAGGACTCATAAACATTACCTAAGGCAAGGTGCAAGTATGGAGTTGCAAGACTTAGTACATGACTAGTGGTTTTGACCACTAGTCACCCCTATTCCACCCATGTGCTATCCCCCCCTCTCTTTGTCCTTATGGTCTTTGTTTTATACAGTAGGCTATCTCTTATATCATATATAGTTGCAAGTAGTAAGAAAGATAACACATACACTTCAACACTTTACCAAAAATCAAAACAATCCTCTCTTTTTCCTCTTATAAGCTCATAGCTATAAACACCCCTTTTATACAATCCATAGCTTGATTTTCTAAGACCATACAAGCATACAAACATCTTTCCTATGATAACCTAAGGTGTTTTGAAGGGTTGGCTAAGCATTTTCAAGATTTGAGCAAGTGATTACAAGATTAGGGTTTTCAACCTAATCTAGGGTTTTATCTTTTGCAAGCTTTGGTTTTTAATCTAAACAAGGGTTTAGATTATATTTCTCATCATCATACATCATAAGAAGGTCAACTAAAACCCTTTATGTTCTTACATTTATCATTATATGCATATGTTAGTTCTTTATTGCAAAAATCACCATTAGGACTTTTAAACATGTAAAAAGAGTTTTTTTCTTGTGATCATCGTTTTGCCAAACCCCCCTCCCCCATTTTCAAATTATTTTACACTTTTACATATGTTTATGTGTTGATGATATCATGTTAAAATAGATGTAAATGTATCTGTAATTACATTGTTGAATTAGTGTAACAAATGAATATATACATATTAGGGGCTTTTCAAGGTTACTTAATAGGTTAAAAGTAAAAGGATTGGCAAAGACTTGTTAACCTTATTCATGACTTTTGTTTATGTTATATGAATTACCTAAAATAAGGGTTATAATGGAAGTATAACTTCTTGTACACACTTGGTTAATGTATTAAAAGTTTCATATGTAATACTATGTTTATTAAATTAGGGTTTCTTTAATAAGTTATGTTTATATGTGTTATTATGAAATTGTTACTTGGATCTTTTGACAATATGTGGTCTAATGGACATATTTATATGTTAAGACATATAATATACTTGTTATAAAATACTTGTGGTAATTTACAAAGTAAAAAATACATAAAAAACATGCTTTATATAACTGTTTACATATAACGGGATGTTTGTATTTCGAATTTCTAACAATGGGGTTTGACATTTTTTAAAAATAATACCGTCTCTATGACGATTCCAAAAGGTAAAGGTTAGAAAACTCGAAAATCGGATTAATACAGAAGAAGATACGATAAAAAACGAATTTACGTTAAATATCCGGTTATAAAATAAACTTTGAAAAAGCAAGTTTTTGAAATTTATTCTTCTAAAACAGAAAGTTTAGTTATTTTGCAATGTTTTCATTATTTTTAGGATTCCAAAAATGATTATGAAATCGTAAATTTTTCAATTAATAACGAAAGGTTATGAATTACGCGAGGAGTTTCGACAATAAATACTTTTATTAAGACTATTTTTATAAAAGTTACACTATTCTGACAGAAACATATATTTTGTATACCTCATATATAGATAGGACTTTTCACATATACAAGAAAAAGTGCTCGAAAGAATCGCTAAAAAAACAGAGCTATAGAATTAAAATTACGACGTATTAGGGGTTTTACGGATAACTAAAACTATAAAATAACTTTGATAAACTCGGTCTTGTGAACAGTAAAAAGTACTGTTCATCACGGGACTTAAATAATATGAAATTGTTAATAAAAATATTGATTAATCGTCTATTACGAAAACGTATAGAATAAGGAAACGCAATATCGATACATGTCTTGAACACGCGGAAAGTTACGCAGTTTTACTACAACGGAAATTATAACGTTTTATTATTAAACACAATTTTACCATAACACAATTAGATGGTGATTAGCTATATAGGTATGATATTATGTAGAAGTTTAACCCAATGTGATTTATTTTTACCTTTTATGACGACACCTATATTGGTTAGGTTGCACTCGATTTCGATTACCGTGACGCATTTTATGTGATACACTTGATATTCGCTCACTCAAGTGAGTTCATAGCTCCACGTCTTTACTATGATTGTTTTATAAGGATTTTGGGTGTGACATGCACTATTTTATATCGGATAAAATGGATAAAGTTTTATATTCTTATGTTTATGTGTAGCTAAGTAGGCGATAACCCTAGTTGGCCCATTATCATGAACTCTTGTCAGTTACTAGATTATGAAGCGGCGGAATGTTTTGGAAAATAGATCTATTGGGATTGACATCACCGTTCGCCGGTGATTAGCCTATCACTTGGGAAAAAACAAACGTATTCCATGTCGAACATTAGGATGTTGAGGTTAGAACATCATCACGGGCAATGTAGGACAATTTATATGGTTATTATTTATGTCGAGCTTCAGTGTCATGGGCTTAGGGCAACGTAATTACATTTATATGATGTTTGCATCTGTTGCATTATCATACACTTGAGAAATCTTGTGGTCCTACAATATATGATTTATCAAACCTATGAATTCACCAACATTATTTGTTGACGTTTTAAAGCCACGTTTTTCAGTGAGATCAGTAAGCAAAGGTGCTAAGGATAAATTGGTGATTTGTTTTGGGATGCCAATGCTAATGATATGAGTATGCAATTATGTTTTTGGGAAAATCATGTGTTGTGGAAAACCGTATCTTTGTAATTATAACAAATGAACAAGTTGAAGCTTAGGGCTATTTGTATCAAACAATTGTTTTAAAATCAAATTGTATCAGTTTTTAAACGACCTTTTTGGGCGTTCGCTATATATCTTGTGTTATTGATTGAGAAGTAACACGCCCCGGTCCTGATACGCTGAGACCCACAATTTGAGGGTGTACAGACTTCTGTATCATGCGCCTACGGTATAGAGGAACCAGGGGTCAAATTTTTTTGACTGGACTATAAACACGTTTTCAAACACGAATTTACATACAAGGGGTTTACACAGGACATACATATGTGGCATAACATTCATGATCACTTACTTGTTGCATTAGTGGTAGGACTAGATGCATTCATAAATTGATATACATGTTATGATATAAATGTATATTACTATAAGAGTTTTATATTAAATACTATATAAGCTATTTCGGAATTTTGATTCTAGTCATGTCAGATTCGGATTTGTTCGGGGGTTACATACTCGAAGGTTTCCAGCCCAATTTAAGGGTTTGTATATAAATAGGATCATCGAGGAGCGATGATCACGAGTACGTGAGCTGCCTTGGATGCCCACAAGGACCCATTACGGTGGAGGCCGCTCTTTCAGGCCCCACCCTCTCCAGGATTAGTGCCTTGCCCGGAGGAGGCCAGAGCAGGCACCACCTTCGCCAGATTTATGTTCTGGCCTTAGAGCATGTGGATGATAGACTGATGTGAGGATGCATCCATATGCTTGGAGGATGCTCACCCATGCTCAGTCACCCTGTACTTGTCTCGGAGTCCGATCCTAAGGCGGACCTAGAGGAGGATGATGATGAGGACCCCGAGGAGGATCCTGTTGACTATCCTGCTGATGGAGGAGATGACGGAGACGATGTGGACTGAGCATCTGAGGAGGATGAGGATGATGATGTTGACATAGAGGTTGATGAGGATGAAGAGGAGGAGGAGCACCCAGCTCCTGCCGACTCCGTAGTTGTTGCTTTACCAGCTTGCTCGAATCAGGCCCCATCTGCGGAGGAGACAGAGCCGTTCGAGGACTGATGTGTCAGTGGTCACTCACCACACACCATGCATATCGTGTGACCAGCTAGGAATTTATATTCAAGCTCCTGTACCTACACCACGATGGTCTGATGTAGAGTTGCAGACTTTCGCTATATCTACTCCACATCGAACACCTGTCTCCCATGGTCTTCACCACTTCCCCAAATACCTTCTCCACCACTACCCTCGCTACCATCTCCATCACTACCACTATCACTACCCTCACATGTGTTATCTCCAGCACCACCTTCTAGCCCCATTCGTTCATTGGGCTGTTGAGCTGCTATGATCCGGTTGAGAGCTGAGGCCGCATCTACTTCCCATTCTCTACCATTACCACCACCCTTCATACTCTCCCCCACCAGATCAGATGCACCATCATCAGGGATACCACCACCCTTGCCCATATCAGTTCCTACTTCATCACCACCATTGCTACTACCCTCTGCTAGTCGTAGGGAGGATAGAAACCGGTGGTCATCTTACCACTCGGAATGAGGTAAGGTTATCGTTGGTCTTGGATACGAGGTAGGAGAGAGCTCATCTGATGCTGCTGCTAGATCGGCTGGAGGTCTTAGAGCAGACTATGGCTTTGTAGCTATTATAGATAGGGAGATCAGGCGTGATCCGGAGAGAGAGATTGGATATAGGATCACCGAATTGTGGGATGAGATAGTTGAGACCCTGCAGGGGGTACTAGTTAGTACTGACATAGAGTTGGGTCAACATATGACAGCATTTGAGACTAAGGTTAGGCAGGACATGAATTAGGTTTATACGAGGTTAGACGATGAGCAGAGTCAGAGACAGCTATTGGCTGGTCGGCTCAATATGTTGTTTAGAGACAGATGAGCACATGCATATACACGTCATCTGATGGAGACAGAGGCTAGATTGTCCTGACAGGCTTAGAGGCGATCGATGGATGCGAGTGATCTTGCCCGCGGAGAGGTTATGTCACTACGCACTACCGTACTGGGTCAGATGTCAGAGATTAGAGAGTTGCATGCTGCTGATCGTAGGAGACAGGCTGTGACTTCAGAGATGCTGAAAGCAGACCATAGGAGATCTGCAAAGATGAGAGAGTTGAGGACAGTGAACGTACCCAGACATCACAGCTTAAACAACATTGACAATGATGCAGTCATTACAGGGATAGGTGACCACACTACAGGGACAGGTGACCATACTACAGGGACAGGTGACACCACTACAGGGACAGGTTACCGAACTACAGGGACAGTAGGGACCCGTTGGAGGTCCTGCACAGCCAGAGCTACCAGAGGAGGCTGGTAGCAGTTCATAGATTAGATCATGTTATGGCATAGGTCAATTGTATATAGCCTACTAAGTATATGTATGTTCTAATCCCGCAATAAGGCTTTAGGTTGTTTATGTTTTTATTTAGATAACCTAATCGTTATGATCATTTTGTATCTGAACCATTCGTGTAGGTTCCAAATTAAATATGTGAAGGGTTGTATTATGTACATCTGTAATCGAATTGTTAATGAATGAATGTCGATTTGGTTATATCATTGTTGATTACAATTTAGTTGTATATTTCACTGTGTGATGTGATCTCACTTTATTTATCATGTATGTCATGTCATGGTTATGATTTTATGAAATCTAACAGGTATTGTATTTTCTTGTGATTGAAGAAAATGGCACCAAAACGAGCCACAAGGTCAACACCGGTCACAACAACCCCAGCCCTAACAAAAACCACCACCACATCAGTCACTAATGCACAACTTCAGGCAATGATTCACTAAGGTGTCACTGCCGATTTGGCAGCACGTGATGAAAACAGGAATGGCGATGACAGCCACACTTCGGGAACGGGCGGCAGAAGGACTGAACGTGTTGCTCGAGAATGCACTTACCAAGACTTTATGAAGTGCAAACCTCTATATTTCAAAGGCACTGAGGGAGTTGTTGAATTAACTCAATGGTTTGAAAGGATGGAGACTATTTTCCGCATAAGCAACTGCTCTGTGGAAAATCAGATTAAGTTTTCCACTTGTACTCTTCTAGCAGGTGCTCTAACTGGTGGAATTCCCAGTTATAACAGTCAGTCATGATAGTTGCATATGCAATGACTTGGGTGTCTGAGAAAAAAATGACCTGACAAGTACTTTCCAAGGAACGAGATGAAAAACAGCTAGAGGCTAAATTGTGAATTTGAAAGTGAAGGGTACTGAAGTTGTAATGGACAACCAACGATTGCTTCCATGAACTAGCACTGTTGTGTGTTAGGATGTTTCCTGAGGAGTCTGACAAGATTGAAAGGTACGTCGGCGGATTACCCAACATGATCCATGGAAATATTGTAGCATCAAAGCCGAAAACCATGCAAGAGGCTGTTGAAATGGCCACTGAACTAATGGATAAGAAAGTCAGCACCATTGCTGAAAGACAGGCTGAGAAACAAAAGGAATTTGAAAACAACTTTCCGAAACAATCAAAACAACACAACAGAAACAAGAGATACAAAAACACTGGCAGGGCTTATACTGCAGGGACTGGTGAAAAGAAGCCATACGGGGGATCTAAACCCGTATGCACTAAATGCAACTATCACCACGACGGTCCGTGTGCTCCAAAATGCCACAAATGCAACAAATTTGGCCATTTTGCCCGTGACTGTAGGAGTGCGGGAAATGCCAACAATGCTAACAATCAGAGGGGCACTGGGTCAGGCCAGAAACCTACTTGCTTCGAGTGTGGAGTTCAAGGACACTTCAAGAGGGAATGTCCAAAGCTGAAGAACAACAAAAACCGTGGAAATCAAGTTGGTAATGACAGGGCTCCAGCCAAAGTGTATGCGGTGGGACATGCAGGGACAAACCCAGACTCCAACGTCGTAACAGGTACATTCCTTCTCAACAACCGCTATGCTTCTATATTATTTGATACTGGTGCCGATAGGAGTTTTGTGTCTACTGCATTTAGTTCCCAAATGGATATCACGCCATCTACCTTAGATCACTATTATGATGTCGAACTAGCTGACGGGAGAATAATTGGGTTAAACACTATCCTTAGGGGTTGCACATTAAATCTCCTGAACCACCCATTCAACATAAATTTAATGCCCGTAGAACTTGGTAGTTTCGACGCTATAATTGGTATGGATTGGTTGGCAAAGTACCATGCAATCGTTGTGTGTGCTGAGAAGATCGTTCGTATCCCCTGGGGAAATGAAACATTAATTATTCACGGTGACGGAAGCAACCAAGGACACGAGGCTCATCTGCACATTATCTCGTACTCCAAAACACAATAATACATGTTAAAAGGATGTCCAGTCTTTTTGGCCCATTCACTACTTGGAGTTAAAGACAAGTCGGAGAAGAAGCGACTTGAGGATGTACCAATAGTTTGAGATTTTCCTGAAGTATTTCCGGAGGACTTGTCGGGTCTTCCTCCGACTCGACAAGTGGAATTTCAAATCGATTTGATACCTGGTGCTGCACCCGTAGCTCGGGCGCCTTATCGATTGGCACCTTCTGAAATGAAAGAGTTGTCGGAGCAACTAAAAGAACTATCTGACAAAGGCTTTATAAGACCTAGTTCCTCACCCTAGGGAGCTCCGGTCTTGTTTGTCAAGAAGAAGATTGATCGTTACTGAATGTGGTAAATTGATTACCGGAAAAAAAAAATTGAATAAACTGACGGTGAAGAACCGTTATCCGCTCCCAAGAATTGATGATTTATTTGATCAGCTTCAAGGGTCGAGTGTCTACTCGAAGATCGACCTAAGTTCGGGTTATCACCAACTGAGGGTTCGAGAAGAAGACATTCCGAAGACCGCTTTTAGAACCCGTTACGGCCATTATGAATTTCAAGTTATGCCGTTTGGTTTGACAAACGCACCTGCCGTATTCATGGACCTTATGAATCGGGTGTGCAAACCATATTTGGATAAATTCATGATTGTCTTTATTGACGATATTTTGATATATTCAAAGAACAAGCAAGAACACGAAGAGCACCTTAAGCTACTCTAGAATTGCTTAAGAAGATGATTGTATGCCAAATTTTTGTCCAAGTATGAAATTTGATCCAAAGTATAGTTACCTTGGGTTACGTGATGATAGTTGAGGGCATTCACGTAGATCCTGCCAAGATCGAATCCATTAAAGATTGGGCATCTCCTAAGTCACCAACGGAGATTCGTCAATTTTTAGGTCTTGCTGGGTATTATCAAAGATTCATTGAAGGGTTTTTCAAAAACGAAGAATTGCCAAACTGATGACCAATGCTCGCACCCCAGAAGAAGGTCAAGTTTGAGTGGGGTGATAAACAAGAAGCAGCTTTTCAACTGTTGAAGCAGAAGTTGTGTAGTGCACCAATCCTGGCCTTACCTGAAGGAAAAGAAGATTTTATCGCATACTGCGATGCTTCAAAGAAGGGTTTGGGCGCTATGTTAATGTAAAGAGAAAAGGTTATTGCTTAAGCATCATGCCAACTGAAGATTCATGAGAAGAACTATACGACTCATGATTTGGAACTTGGAGCAGTAGTGTTCGCTCTTAAAATTTAGAGGCACTACCTGTATGGAACCAAGTGCACGGTGTTTACTGATCATAAGAGTCTACAACACATTCTTAATTAAAAAGAGTTGAACATGAGACAACGTCGTTGGTTAGAGTTGCTCAGTGATTACGATTGTGAGATTCGTTATCACCCGAGAAAGACAAACGTTGTTGCTGATGCTCTAAGCAGGAAGGAAAGAGATCAACCATTAAGAGTTTGAGCTTAGTCAGGACTATTGGCTTGGATCTTCCCAAACAAATCTTGAATGCTCATATTGAAGCATGAAAACCAGAGAACATCAAGAACGAAGATGTTGGAGGCATGTTGCTTGAAAATACTAAGGATCCGGAGAAAGTTAGAAAGGAAAAGTTGGAACCGCGTGCGGATGGAACTCTATGATTCAATGGCAGGAGTTGGTTACCATGTTATAGCGAATTGAGGACTGTGATTATGCATGAGTCCCACAAGTCAAAATACTCTATTCATCTGGGTTCCGACAAGATGTACCAAGATATGAAGAAGCTATATTGGTGGCCCAATATGAAAGACGACATCGCCACCTATGTTAGCTAGTGTTTGACATGTGCTAAGGTCAAGGCCGAACATCAAAGAACATCAGGATTGTTAGTACAACCCAAGATACCTGAATGGAAGTGGGACAACATCACTATGGATTTTGTCACGAAGCTTCCTAAGTCGTCGCAAGGCTACGACACTATTTGGGAGATCGATGATGCTAACCCCTAAGTCTGCAATCTTCGTACCGATGAGAGAGACTGATCCTTTGGATAAACTTGCAAGAATGTACCTAAAGGAGGTTGTCACGAGACATGGAATACCTGTCTCAATCATTTGTGATCGCGACCCGAGGTTCGCATCAAATTTCTGGAAGTCACTTCAGAATGCTTTGGGTACTAACTTGGATATGAGTACTGCGTATCATCCACAAACGGATGGACAAAGCGAGAGGACTATTCAAACTCTCGAGGATATGCTGCGTGCTTGTGCAATCGACTTTGGAAAGGGTTGGGTTAACCATTTGCCATTAGTCGAGTTCTCATATAACAATAGCTATCACGCTAGCATCAAGGCTGCACCATTTGAAGCACTTTACGGTCGAAAGTGCCGTTTACCTGTTTGTTGGGCGGAGGTTGGAGAAGGTTTCAATTACTGGTCCAGAAATAGATCAAGAAACAACCTGAGAAGATCGACTAGATCAAGCCAAAGGATGCAAGCCGCAAAATCGTGATCCGACAGAAGAGTACGCCGATCTGAAGCGGAAACAGAGGAATATTTCCCATCGGGATAAAGTTATGCTTAAAGTTTCCACCTTGGAAAGGTGGGGGGGGGGGGTTCGTTTACGTTGGCAAATGTGGGAAGTTACACCCTACCAGGTATGTTGGGACCTTTCAAGGTGTTAGAAAAGGTTTAGAGAGGTTGCTTGCAAGCTCAACTCCCAGAAAAGGTTAAGCAGGTTCAACAATACATATCAAGTATCTAATTTTGAAGAAGTGTAGCTGACGGAACCGTATAGCCGTTCTGTTGATAGACTTTCATTTGATGACAAAGCTTCAGTTAGTTGAGGAACCCTTGAGATCAGGGAACCGAGAAGTAAATGTTGAAGCGAAGCGCATCCCATTAGTCAAGGTTTGATGGAACTCTAAGAGAGGTCATGTGTTCACGTGGGAATGTGAAGACCAATTCAAGAAGAAATACCCACAGTAACCTCTATCACCCAAGACCGACTTCATAAGTGTTGCTCGTAAGCCATGAGGATAAGGCGCGCTTTAACGGAGAAGGACTATAACGATCCCGTGTTTTAGGGTCATAGACGTCGTCAATAAATTCATTAAGTAATTTTTAGTAGTGTACGCGTTTGCTTTAACTCGTAAAACGTTAAGTTAAAATCGCGTACGCAAAAATTATCGTTCAAAATGTAACCGGGTATCAAAATAATTAATGTTTAATCAATCAAGTGTTAAGTAATTATTTTGAGATAATATTAACCTTTTTTCATTGTATTTTTATGGCTGCGTAAATTGATTTTGTTTCGCGATAAAATAACGTTTAGGAATACCCGGAACACAAAAACTTTTCCTACTCTTCCAACAAATTACCACTTTTAGACCCAATATATAAAAGTTACCTAATAGTTTCATCTATATCAAGATATGGCCTCAAATTCTAGTGATATACCAAGAAAAGTTGCATTAAAAAAATTCCCAACAACTTGTCTTAGTACTACACTACACCAATAATCCTAACCTTTACTTGAATCTTAGTACCCAAAAGACAAAGACTAATAGACTTTCCCTAAGACCCTCATGGTTGTCTCTTTGACTAAGTAACGTTAATATCATAGACTGAGCCTTTATATCATATATACACTTACCACTTGTTAAGAAAAACACACATGCAAAACACTTAACCAAAAATCAATATTGTTCTCCCTTTTCCTCCTTGTTTGGCCACAGCAATAACACAAACCCAAGAACCAAACCACACAATCTTTTCTACCACATTTGAATACACTCATACATCATATCTAAGATACCTCAAGGTGTTTCAAAGTTGAATTAAACTTTAAAAGGGTTGAAACAAGAAAGGAAGCTAGGGTTTTTCTTTGGAAATCTAGAGTTTTAAAGGGTGCAAGTTTTGGTTTTATATCTAGACAAGGGTTTAGATCATATTTCTCATCATCATACATCATCATAAGGTTATATAAGAGCCCTTAACTTTTCATTTTCATGATTATATGTATATATGATATTTACATAGCAAAATCACCATTAGGATGCTTTTAAATCATGTGAAGTGAATTTTTACATGTAATCATAGATTTGTACACTTTTTCATATGATATTAGGTTGGTAATATCATGATATAATGGGGTTATAAGTGTTGTAACATGTTAGTTAAGTATAAACATGTATATGTACAAATTAGGGTTTTAAGGTTTACTTAAGAAAGTTGTGATTAAAAGTATCATTATGGACTTGTTTAACTGGATATTTGGACAAGATATGAACTAATGGACTTTAATATATGTAATACATATGACATATGTAGTTATAAAAGGCTTGTGGTAATTATTAAGTTGAAAAGTATAGAAAGTAAGTTATAAAAACAAAGTTATACAAATAAACTCAAAAAGACATTTAGGGGCTGTTTTGGTTCGTGTCCTATGACAGCCATATTATGAACTATAAAGATAGTACACTTCACGACGATTCCAAATATGTAAAGAACGCGAAAAACGGATTAATAACGAAAAAGATACGATAAAAATACGATTTACGTTAATTAAACGGGTTTATAAAATAACTTTTATAAAAATTATACAAAACAGAAAGTTTGATATTTTTGACAGATTATACACATTTCTAGGATTCCAAAATGATAAGAATCATAATTTTTCGATTAAAAACGAAGAAGTTATGAATTACGCGAATTTACGACAATAAATACTTTTATAAAACTATTTTTATAAAAGTTACTATTCATGACAGAAACTTTTATTTTTGTAAACCTCATAAATCAATAGAACTTTCAACTACGAGAACGTGCTCGAAAGAATCGTTAAAAACGGAGCTATAACGAAGAAAATACGACATTTACGGGTTTTACGATAACAAAAACTATATAAATACATTTAGGGTCTGGTGTGAACAGTAAAAGTTACTGTTCACCAGTAGGTCCAAATTATGAAAATGTCAAATTATATAACTCGTCCTAATACGAAAGCGTGGGCATAAGAAACGTCAAAATCGGGCTTAAAACGCGAAAGTTATGCCAGTTTTACTAAAACGGTAATTATAAACGTTTTTACTTATTAAACGCAATTTTACCAAAACAATTAGATGGTGATGTAGCTATGTAGACTTGTATATGGTAGATGTTAATCATCATGCTTAGTACTTATATGACCTTAAATTAAATAGGTTGCATCTGACGATTTACGTGACACATTATCTGTGATATACTTGACATAGTAACGCTCACTCAAGGTGAGTTCATACCCCATGTTTTACATGATTTGTTTTACAAGTTTTTGGGGTGAGAAACATGCAATGTTTTATAATTGGACACAAGTGGTTAAGTTTTACATTATGATTACGTGTTGCCTAAGTAGCGATAACCCTAGTTGAGCCCATTATCATGAACTGTCAGTTACTGGATTGTTAGCGCGAATGTTATGATAGATCCTATTGGGAATGACATCCGCCCGTTCGTTGTGATTAGCAATCACTAGGCAAAACGACGTATATCGATCGTCGAACATAGGATGTTGCGGGTTAGAACATCATCACGGGCAATGTAGGCCATTTATATGGTATTCATTTATGTCGAGCTTCAGTGTCATGAGCTTAGGGCAACGTAATTACATTTATATGATGTCTGCAATCTGTTGCATTATCATATACACTTGGGAAATCTTGTGGTCCTACAATATATTATTTATCAAACCTATGAATTCACCAACATTATTGTTGACGTTTTAAAGCAATGTTTTTCAGGAGATCAGTAAGCATAAGGTGCCAAGGATACATTGGTGACTTTGGTTTTGGGATGTCATGCTAATGATATGGTTGCATTATGTTTTGGGAAACTCATGTGTTGTGAACCAGTATCTTTGTAATAATAACAATGAACCAGTTAAAGCTTCAGGCTATTTGTAACAAACATTTGTTAAATCCAATGTATCAGTTTTACAACGACTTTTTGGTCGTTCTATATACATCTTGTATTATTGATCTGAGAAGTAACACGGATATAAGGTTGGTCGCCCGGACCCTATTCCGCTGCGAACCCCCAATTTGAGGGTGTTACATACATACAGATTCTGAGGTTTGCATGTATGCATTAACTGTCAGCACAATTGAACCAAAGAATATCAAAGAAGCAATGGCAGATCACAGTTGGATTGAGACTATGCAAGATGAGTTGAATCAATTTGAGAGACTTCAAGTTTGGGAACTTGTTCCACGACCAGAAGGAAAGAAAATTATTGCTCTCAAAGGCGTTGGAAGAATAAGTGTGATGACTGAAGAATATGAGGTTCGAAACAAATCTCGTCTTGAGGCTAAAGGAATAAGCAGAGAAAAAAATATAAAAAGGCATTGATTTTGAAGAGTCATTTGCTCATGTTGCTCGTCTTAAGGCTGTTCGAATGCTTATTGCTTATGCTGCTCACAAGGGTATCATTATCTTTCAAATGGATATCAAAACGGCTTTTCTCAATGGTCCTTTGAAAGAAGTGAGGTTCTCATTCAACCCAATCAGAAGGGTTTTATTGATCAAGAATTTCCAAATCATGTCAACAGTTTAAAAAAGCTCTATATGGTCGTTAAAGCAAGCACCCTCGTGCCCTGGTATGACACATAGTCTTCAATTTAATTAAGCAAGGGTTTACTAAAGGTATAATTAGACAAACTGAACTTGTTTACAAGACATCACGGGGAAGACATAATTACTAGTATAAGTATATGTTGACTGGACATTATTTTGGTTTATACAAATCCGGATTTTTCAAAACGTTTTGCAAACTTAATGAAAAATAATTTTGAAATGTCGATGATGGGTGAACTAAAGTTCTTTCTTGGATTACAAGTTCATCAATATCCCCGTGGCATATTCATAAGTCAGTCACATAATGCAATAGGAGGTTTTAAAGAAACATGTCTAAAGAATGTGTCACATGAGCACACCGAATGGCAACAGAGAGGCAGGATGCTGATTTACAAGGCAACTCCTACTGATCAACGACTATATCATTGTATGATGGCAGGGCTTAAGTAATTCTAACAGCCAGTCGGCAGACATTGCTTTGTCTAACTTTTTTGTATGTGCCCATATCAAGCACTCCCTAAAATCAGAACACCTCAAGAGGTCAAAGGATCTTATCGGTACCTGAGACAGTCCTATAACAAGGGCCATGTATTTCGAATGATTCCGTATTTTGAACTTAATATGCCTATTCAGATGTGGACCATGCAAGTTTAAAGATGATTGTAAAAGCACATCAGGAGGATTGCAATTTTTAGGTGGAAAGCTCGTGAGTTGGAGTTTAAAGAAACAAGATTGTACTGCGATGTCTACTGCTGAAGATGAATATGTTTCATTTTTTGCATGCTGTGCACAAGTAAGTTGGATGCGGACTCAACTGCTTGACTATGGATATAAGTACAATAGAATTCCGATGTACTGTGACTCCAAGAGTGCCATTGCTATTTCATGCAATCCGGTCCAACATTCAAAGACCAAGCACATTGACATCCGGTATCATTTTATTAAGGAACACGTTGAGAAGGGTACTGTGGAAATTTACTTTGTCAAGATAGCATACCAAACATGCGGATCTATGTACTAACGCGCTTCCAAAAGACCCGCTTTTAGTAATCAAGATTCATCGCATTGGTATGAGATGTATGACTCCAACTCAGTTGGAAAGTCTGACAAAGTTATCTTCTTGAAAAGATCATACATCAAAAACATGTACATAAATTTTTCAAAAACAAAAGAAAAAATTGGAAAATTTTCAAATAAAAAACAACATAACATAATTTAAAAAGATCACATCCTTTGTTTCATGATTCCAAATTTTTAAAAATCTTCAAATTGAAAATAAACGGATCATGATCCAGAGGAGGATTTTTTAAAATTCTCATTCACATACATCTTTTTGCAAATAAATGAAAACAATGATCTCTAACTTTGACTAAATTTGAAAAATGTTATATTTTTAAGGGGGGAGTTTTTATTTGCAAAGTAAAAAGTTTTCATTTTCGGACTAAAGATTTTACATGATTTTCAATTTAAAAAGGGGAGTTTTATTATGAAAAATTATTCATATAAAGGGATAGTTTTTGAAAAATACTCATTATTCAAGGGGGAGTATGTGAAACTTCAAAAGTAAAATCAATAAAACAGGGACTGAATTGAAAAATGAAGTCAAGGGACTGAAAGTGTCAATTTTTCAAAAAAAATTTTCGTACTATATAAGGAGGAAGTCATTTTTCCCCGATTTTATTTTTACTTTTAAAATACCGATTGTATTTCCGAGTTTGAAGGAGAATAAATTCATATTTTTCGCTTTCCAAGTTCATTACAACAATTTTGATCTCATTTCTTACTCAAACGTAAGTCGTTAAACAGGGTTTAATTGCTATTAAGTGGTATTTAATGTGGTTACTGTTCAAACTCGTAAAGATGAAGATAACTGATTTGGGATAAATTGAATTTTTGTTGCTTATTACACTGTTAGGATGTTAATTAGGCAGCGATTTAGTGAAAAATGTGATAAAGGGTGTTATAGTGATCATAGAATGATTCAGAATTGCCTTTGATTGAAAACTACTCAGGAATGCACATTACCAGAGTTTGTTTCTTTACCAACCGAGTTTAATTATTTGCTTAAACGTGATAACCTGTAAATGATTATACACTTAAAAAGCATTGAGTTTGTTGTTTCTTAAAGTTAACTAGAATCAATGTTTTTGAAATTCAGTAAAAAATCAAACAGTCAAACTCGGCATGGTCAATAAGTCAAACTCGGTAAGTATAAAAAGTCTAAAATCAGTTCAAGTTTGTTTGGTAGGAATGGAAAATTTGTTGTAAAAGTATCATTATTGTTGATGAAATGTTTGTGATGATTAATGTTTGAATGTCTGTGGAACAAAAACGATCAGTTTCTCATGTGTTGAGAAAACGACAAATAATTTTGGCAAACAAAATGCATTTTCATGAATTCTAAGCTATGGGTCATATATGTCTATTCGTAATTGTTTAAGTAGACTAAGTCATGTCCGGTTTCGACTGTTTTCTGCATTGAACATAATGAGTGAGTGACTTATGTCCATAATCATTATTGAATTAGATTTTTTTTGTATTCATGGTTCAGGAATCATTAAATCTAATGTGAAAGCAACAAAGTTTTTATAACTTGAGTTTGTCAATTTCAAATCTTAACTGTTTAAGTGGACTAAGTCATGTATGGCTACGGCCGTTTTTTGCAATGAACAGAATGAGGAGTGAGTGACTTAGTGTCCATTCAGTTGTCGGTTTGAGATTACATAATTCAATGTTATCATTATCATGAAAGTTTTGTCAAAAGATTTTTGGAAAAAGTTCTCAAAGTCTGTTATTGTGTCAAGATGATACTCTTTCTTAAAACAATTTTAAGAAGTTGAATGATTTCTCTTGAATTTTTCATTACTGTGTCTTGATTAAAATCATAAGAGAAATCTCCATCCTTCTTGAAGTAGTACATTTACGACAAAGAATTTACTAGTGAGGATATTCTAAAAAACAGAAAGAGAAGAGCTAAATATCCATACGCAAAAAAGCAAATCACAGTGTGTTTCGAAAAAGAAATGCGCATAACACACAAATGGTAAATCAAAAGAAATGATCAAATACAGCTATTACATGTGCCTAGAAAAAGCAAGAACGAGCACATGAGAAAGAAACTGATCAAAAATATGTTCAAAAAGATTGCCATAACATATATAAACAGACAGAAGGGGAAAAAACAAAAATGTCAAATGAATTATTTTTTCCTAACACCGACCTCAATGGTATTCCTTCAGAATCATCCTGGCACAAACAACTACATTGCAAACTGTGTTCATATCCAGATGAAAATTGCCCTCCCGAACAAAGATGTATTCTTATGGATGCTAACAAGAAAGTTTGAATTTGGAACATGTGCAATGCCCCCATAAAGCAAGATTTCTGACGAATAATCATCTTCTTGAAAGAGTATCATGCCATAAAGAATTTCTGGTGAGGATATTCTAAAAACAGAAAGAGAGAGCTAAATCCATACACGAAAAAGAAAATCAAAAGTGTGTTCAAAAAAGAATTGCCAAAACATATAAAACAGACAGAGTGGAAAAAGACAAAAATGTCAAATGAATTGTTTGTTATCTAACATCTCAATTGTATTTATTCAGTAATCATCATGACACAACAACAACATGCAGATGTTGTTCATCCAGATGAACTGTGCGTCCTCCGAACAAGAGATATGATCTTATGGATGCTAACAAGAAAGTTGATCTTGATCATGTGCAATGTCCGCCAGAAAGCAAAATTCTGACGAATATCATCAAGAATCATCCATTACGATTCAGCATTGCAGCTTCTTCATCCGTTCCATGGATTTATATGGCACAGACCGCCATTGCAGATAATGCAAATGCTGTATTGTTTTGTCAATAACATTCATATGGATTATGCGGAGTTACTATGGGAAGGACTCTACTATTCGCTTCATCATCCAACATCTTCGATTCCATATCCAAGATTTACAAAGATCATTGTCAGTCATTATATGACTATCACAACTTGCAAGATGATGATATCATGAAGAATATTTTTAATTTAGGAAGACATAAAGACAAAGTTGGAATGCAGATACCAGCTTGGATGATCACTGAAGAAATGAAGCACACAGAGCATTATCGGATGTATACGGAGGTGTTTGGGATAGATGTTCCTCTGACTCAGTCACAGCCGACTGAGTCTACCCAAGGAACGCATAGGACACCTAGCGCCCCTAAGTCAACTTTTCAGCTTTCATCAGGAAAACTAACAAGATCGAAAGACTGCAACATACAAAACTATAATATTTTATAATACTTAACCCTGAGAATATTATCCATTATCACAGTCTCCCTCCTTAAAGGAATTTCGCCCCGAAATTCAATCTCAAATCATCAACTCGCGTCATTAACAGGAAATTCTATTCATCAAAGGATCACATCAATCACTAAGGTTTAGTCTTTTCAAACGAGGTTTCTTACGATCCCCCTAAAGACTAAGTCTTTCCACAGTCCAGTCCTATACTTTCTCACGGTCAATTCATATCTGCTCACAACATCACGATAATTTCTCATATTACCTCTTAGCTTCACAATTTCTCCATTTTAGGTCTCACTGCCTCAGTCGGGTGTCAGGATATGATCCCGTCCTCGACGTGATGGCAACTCTATCAGAATTGGCATTGCCAAATCTTTCTAATTATCCAACCAACGGGACTAACCCCACGGGGTATAGGTCCTACACAACACGACTCACACTCTACTATACCAATACTTACACACTCAGAAATCCCCAAGCAAACCTTGCTTGGTCAACCATCTCGGCTCTACCCATCCTAGGAAGGCCGTTCTAAAATCTATACCACATCGTCACACGCTTTAAACTATTCCAAATCAATCCTACTCAACAGGTGTCTTAATTCTCACCTCACTCAGGTAGGTCAAATTACCTCTCAAAAACTCACACAGTCAAACGTATGATCAGGTTTCCAAACCGATCACAATAACTCTTTCCAATACTTTCTGCAACCATCCACGGTCTAATACCTTCCTATAATATCTCCTAACAGATGGTAAAGTCGGTTAGCCCGAATACATTTCAAGCTTACAAAATACACTAAATACATCGTACGCCACCACCTAATAAAGGTATGGGTATCTACGGTACCACGAGCAACCAAACGCAATGAACTCACACACGGGCAAAACTGTGCTCTCAAACTAACACGAAACAACACAAAACACTGCTATCCACAAAGATCGAACAAAATTTCCTTCACTAATACGAAACGGCTTAAATGCAAATCACCTAGTAACTAGTGTGATCTGCCATAATCACCATTACAAAAAAGAAACTTTCCAAATCATATGATCAATCATTAAACGCAGCGAAACAAGCACCTATCAATGGATCCATATAGTCATATGATCAATTAAATAAAAACAAGAAAAGTAATAGCTTTGTAGCGTGATCGGTAGAATCAACTGGTGACCTTCACCCTAACACGAAACACCAAATGAAACCAAGTGATCAATGGAGATCACCTCTATGATGTATCCACACTACACTTCCTTGTATACCAGTTGATGCTAGTCTAAACCCCGTAACCTTGGAATTCACTTTGAATAAACTTGATACAAAGTTATGTTAAAAAACAAGAACACAAAGACCCTATCTATAAGGTGTGTATGCCGTGTTTTTTTGATAAGGGAAAGGGGGAGAGAATTATGGAAAGTGTTATCAATCAAATTAAATTAGAAGATCACAAAAGAGATCATCCATATATATAAATTTGACTAGCATAAAACAATCTTATCCCCTCCCTTTACCATTAGATGGCCGGCCAAATGTGGGCTCATATGGGCCTCCATATTTGTTTTCCAAGTCCAATTAACTAAGTATAATACTCAGTTATTAGAAGCCCGATAGTTATGTATATTAATTATATACCGTAAATACAATAAACACGATATATAAATGGTACCTCAGTGTATATGTGTGTGACCCTATAGGCTCATATGTGTCTATCCATATAATTAGTTATTATGACATGAGCAAACTCTAACAGCTCCTACTTGCGCACGTCATAATAATCAAGTAATTATACAATCAATGGTTATCGTCTAGCAACACGCCAATGTCCCTAGAGACATATAAGGATAGTTTCTAAAAATCTCATTTAAATGGTTTAGATGTTAATCATCCTCTGTTATAGATACTATGTTAAACATTTTGACATGGATCATAAGTCATTCTTATGTTTAACGATTCTGTTTCTTGATATAGACATTGAACTAGATTACCAAATTAATCATGTATCATTTTAATTACATTTGGGTGCAGAAACACATACATCTGTTCAAATCATCGAGGGGCCCAGTAGTATCTTTCTCCATAACATGTGGAGAAACAAATCCTATTTTGACTGCACGTGTCTGTTATGTGTTTTACACCCCTCCTGATAATGGCCTTTATAGCAGCCTTCAACAGGTCAGCATTGAACCATATCAAAGATTGATATTCCACACACATAAAACTGTTAGGTTCATAAAAAGTGTCTATTATGTGGTTTAGTTATATTTAGTTAATAGACTTTATTTTGTTTAGAATAAAGTAGCTTGTAATAAGGTATATTATGC